>JAQQFT010000523.1:0-24362 GCA_029582265.1 Zoroaster sp. YZ-2022 | reverse complement strand
TGGACAAACAGTGGTTTTTAACCCCTTTTTATTGGAGTGACAGGCATATGTAGCCGGTACTACTTTTTAACCACTGAAGCGTGAGTTGATCTACCAGCACAAGCCACTGTATTTATTTCCTAGGCATGTATTGTAAAGTTGAGGCACTTTGTATTATTATGGTGGGTGGTTTAAATCTTCCAAGTTCACCATTAATGTAGAAAGTTGAGGTAGCAACCATGAAGATATTTTTTTAGAGTTGTATTAGTTCCGAGTCACAAATCTTTTTTCTAGATAAGGGAAATTTGACACCGTTTAAGCCCTTTTTACCTTTCAGTTAAAAATAAAAAATAAATAAAACATACATTTGTGAACTATTTCGTTTTTAACCCAACACCTGATGTTTCAGAGATGTCCAGAAATTCAAAAGACCACTGAAAGTAAACAGGATGCTTAGCAGAGTTAGCCAATGAATTGAACAATAGAGTGTCCAGAGAGTAGTTTGGCTCACTGATTTCAATGGGACCATTGAATACTATTACATAGAGACTAAATAGGATGTTTTGGCTGTGATAGCAATTACTAATGAAAGAACACTATTATGTTGGAGGGTCAACTTAATAAGCAATAGACAGTCTTCAAGTTTAGCCCTTTACAGTAGCAACGTGGTCCAAAAGCAAGCTTCAAAAAAAGGGTTTTCCCATGGAGAGAATGCCGAAGACACGTTGTTTGTCGAACTGGTGGGGGAACCCTTGACAAAAAAATAGAAACAATATTAAAGTGAACTTTAAAAAAACTGACATTCTGCAGGGGTACTATCGACATTAATAAAAAAAACAAATTGGCCAGACCCCACCTGAAATTTTTTTGGGATCCCCTGATATGCTAATAAATACCATGGTCCATTAAAGCCGCCATAACTTATGGTTTTCGACAACGAAACGATTCAAAGATCCATGTTTAGCCTATGACTATTATTAGAAGTACTGTAAGCATTTGCTAAATAAGTCGTTTTATTACATGAAATAAAAACACATCGGCGCACGTTTCCCATGGTTCAAACACGTCAAGAGTTTCGCGTGGTTCAAGGCAATTTGGGCCCGGGAATATTATTTCCCAGCGGGTTGGGGCCTGGTATTTTTACCCAGCGGTTCCGGCAGTTTCCATAGAAAAAAAAAAACAGTATAACGGTCACTACAGGTATTTTGCACGTATTTTACACTCAACTGCAAACATGACCCTGATTTTTTATACGTGTCGTTATTCATGAAAAAGACGCTGGACAAAATAGTTTATAAAAAATACTGTGGCCCCGTGCATTATATTTTGCAGTCCGAAATTGCCACGTCCTAGTGATATCTAATAGGAAACTTATCCTCATTAGATTCATTACGACAATGGATCGGACTGCAGAAAGGAAAAAGGGGCCACAGTATTTTTTAATATACCAAACCATTATTGTCCAGCGCCTGTCTTAACATGATTTCAAAGCAAACCCACACGTAGAAAAATTTGACCCAAAAACCTAGCCCAGGACGTCTTTTTCAACCTCAACCAAGTACTATGGTAAAATGAATTAGAAAAGGCAAAAGCAACGCTTTTCAAAACCCAGTTATCAACGACTGGAAATAAGGGATGATTACAACCTCCCGAATTTTTTCTGCATTCTGAAATCGCCTTTCGCAATGATTTTCAATGGGGAAATTTGTTTGTTGAAATTTGATTCAAAAGAGGAACCTAAAAAAGAAAAGGAAATTTTTGAGGATGGCAATTTTGAATTGCAGAAAAATTCATCCCGCCGCGTCCCCCCCACCCCCACCGATCAAAACAAACGCTTTCTATTTTGCCACAGCGCCATGTAGGCTATTGCACGCAGTTAAACACCACCATTATGTCTTTTAGGGGAAAGTACCCCAAAATTTTTAAAACCATGCCCAAAAAGAGGGGCAATGTTGTCACATTTCGTTCAACCGTTAAACACCACGAATTGCCGGGTATGCCCACACCCCAAAATCACCAAAAAAAGATTCACGTCAACATATGCGACCGCGTATGCGCACAACAGAGGCCCGCCGGACGCCAATTACTGGGTACATCGCCAGCAAAAAAGGGGCGAGTCAAAAGTATTGAAAGAGACAAAAGTAAAACCGCCAACCTTTTACAAGTGAAAATTGAAAACTAATGTTTACATTTACGCATGTCCGAAAAATCATGTACAGGAATCAACGGGAGCTTGTGGATCGATGTTTCTTCGCGGGAAATTCCCAAGTTTGGGGGCAGAAAACGAGCTTTTGAGTTTTTTTCGAAAGCACCGCAGCTTTCTGGGGTTTTTTTTTTGTTGTTCCGTTCCCGATCAAGATTTAGGATTCGGGCGGAATGAACGAGTCCCGCTGGGCCCGCCGCCCCCGCCACAACGGGAAAAAAAATGATTGGATAAATTTTTTTTCCCCGAAACTACGTTTAAAGAATTTTCCATTGGCCCCCTGGCACGAGGGAAAACTACCCATTCCAAAAGTACGTCGTGGATTCTAGTCGCTGGCCAAAGTTGCAACGGTTTTTCGAGTTTTGAATAAATTGGTATCGATCCGCTCACAAAAATTTGACAATGATCTGACCATTTTCCACGAAAAAAAGGTTTTTGGTTTCGTTTCGTTTTTAACCAACGATTTTTTTCAATTGTGCATTGTGTTTTTTTCTGACAACCGGCGTATGCCACCGCGTATGCTGCAGGCAACTTTTACCTGTAAAATCAACGATGTGCGGCTTTTATTCCGAAATGGTTATGACCAACATAAATAAATATACCCAACGACCTTTATTGACGACTAGAATCGATTTTTTTTTTTTTTTTTTTTTTTTTTTTTTTTTTTTTTTATTTATTGCAAAACCCTAATAAGTAAGCATCAACCTAGAATATCCATTCGCACGCAACGCTGGCATTTTCACGGCCGTTGAGTTACCGTGTGCCGTACGCTCAGCTCAAATTTGGTCCTTTTTCAGGATTAAACAAAGAAACTATGATAACTTTTTGTCAAAAGAATGAAAATACAAGAATGGAATCCAAACTAATGCCTCTATTATGATATTTTCTCTAAACTCACAGCCAGCCGGGTATATTTCAGTTACGAGGATTAGCTATCTAATCTGATAAGTTTATTGATACAGTAAACACACTTAAAAAAAATTTGCATTGAAAAGGATGGGGTGATTTCGAGTTTGGGGCCTCAAACTCGAAAGTTTCTAATGGAGCTATCCTGAAGCAACATTGTAGCGTCATTGTATGTCATTGTATGTCAAAAAGGCCACTCAACCCAACATTGTATGTCATAAGGCCACTAACCAATATCATTGTATGTCATAAGGCCACAACAAAATTGTATGTCATTGTATGTCATAAGGCCACTAACATCATTTTTATTATCTACCTTAGGTAAAATATTGTCTGAACTCCCTTTGTTTGAAAGCATTCTGCAGCACAATTAGATGTATGGTCCATATACTGTACAAATGTATGCAGTCTATTTCTCTATTTCGTCAAATCGAATGATTATAAATGGATGTAATGTAGCCAGAAACATGCTAATACCAGTGATACTAGCCTGGTGTCAAATGTGATTTGTGACATGGCGCCTCATTAGACCTCGCACAGAGCTTCATGTATAGTGTTGAGTTGATATACTACTATTCATCATGTTGTTTGTATAGGTATTCCCCCCAAAGTGATGACTGGAAAGTTAATGAAAATGGGAAACCCGATAAGATGGCTAATTGGGGAAAATAAAAAAAGGGGAGATTGTATTTCATTTTTACAATACTTGCTGGTAATCATACACAACTAGCACCCAGCCTTAACCCCAGCAGTGAACTCAACCACATCAAAAAGGACATTGGCAAAATTCAACCCAAATGTTTAAGAGTTAAATCAGTTTGTGTCTGAATACTCAACCATATGTAACAAATGGGATGAATTTGTTGATTTTGTACTTCAAAAAAAATTTTGGATCTTTTTTGAAACCAGACAGGTTTAAACCTAAGATGACTTCCACCCGTGGGGGTACCCCTGTTACTCTCCATCATATCCCCAGACCAAAAAGACCGGGGAGGTTGCACTACCAGGTCCAGTTTATTGTCAATGAAAATTTTAAATTGACTCCCTAAATTTGAATCTCTGCATGCTGAGGAAATGCAACTAGACTTTCCCTTTTTAATATTTATCAACCAGAAAGGGATGTTGATGAACATGTAAACCCCCAGTTTTCTGCAGGAATTTAAAAAATTAATTGTCGATTATCTTCCCCCATCTGACATTTTTTTTAACCGGATTTTAACATTCATATGGACATTATTTCAAACAATTATGCAAATCATTTTAAAGATCTGCTCTCTGCTCGGACTTATACAGCACACCAGCACCCACTCATCGGTTTCACTTCTTGACCTCATGAAAACCCGGGAAAATACTTCCCCTTATTCAATATAACTATTCATCCTGGCTTATCTGATTTTTGCAACGGAAAATAGGGAACCTTAAAACCTCCCATACCCCCATTTCTGAATACCCCACGGGAAAAGAGAAAAATTTTAAAGATTTATGTCATGATATTAAATTTCAACGGGAAAAATTAAATTTTAAGATGGTGAGTGACTTTTTGTCTTTTTGAATTATGTCCGAAATCTGGATGATCGCTCCAAAAAACTTAAATTTTAAAACACAACGAACCCCCTGGTTCAATGAGAACCGAAAAGGGAAAAATCCCCTTTGACCCGATGGCGTGACAATGGGAAACTTGAGACATGCAAGAATATCCAACGGATATTGTGAAGAAATGTTTAAACCCGGAAAATTAATCACTACCATCTCTTGTGGAAGATAGCTCGGGGGTGATCAGAAAACTTTTAACTTTGTGAAAAGTGTTTAAAACCAAAAGCTCCAGTGCTTCCATCTACACCCCGATCAGGCCCTCAAAGTTTTTTCAAATTTTTTTGTCAAAAAAAATTGAGAATATCCTGTTTTTCCTCAGTACCGCCATTCTATCACAAACACCATCACGCAAGGATCCACAATGTAGATGTCCATTTTTGAGCCTACTAGTGTTACGGAGATCAAGAAACTCATCAAAACCCCATCAAATCATGTGAACTTGATCCAGTGCCAACCGCTAAAAAAACAAAATATTGATGTGTTTAAAGAAAATAAAATTTATTGAAAAACTTTTTTTCCCGGGGTTTTTTCCCCAAGCCAAAAGGGTTTTCCCATTTTAAAACCACCATAAAGAAACCAATTTGGAAAGGAAGAAAAAATTAAAGTGGAATTTTAAAAGTCCCTTTGAAAACAATCAGGGGTTGTTTCATCAGGGATCTCTAATGTTGGGTTTAAAACCGTCGGGCACATTTCAGTCAGCCACAAAACCCTTCCATGGGAAAGGGAAAATGCTCTTTCGGGCCAAAAAGACATTTATCTGCCATGGGGAAAGGAAAATCACTGCATCAGTTTTTTGGGTTTAACCCCCCGACACGGCCACAAAAATCCCTTCGCTTTTCAATATCATCTTAAAATGAAAAGCCCTGGATTGAAGTCCTACCTTTAAATAGGCCCAGATGTTTGTATTGGAAAATTCCCGTTTTTTACTCTTGACTATTCTTTAAAGGTTTGCCGCCCACAGTGGTTACTGTTTATACCTTTCCAGTTGTGATATCATTTTTGATAATTTTAAAATTTCCATGTTTATGATGACACGAGTTTTTCATTACTTTTTTAAATCCCTGTTTATTCCCATTAAAAAACTGAGAAATGTATTTAAAAGATTCGTTGGGTGAGACAAACTTTCCTGAAATTGAACCCCCGAAAAAAAGAATTTGTTCTTTTGACACGCCCGCAACAAAGTTTTCTTTCCCTTTATTACAAGGGGCTAGATACATGTAACCCCCATTTCATGCACGAATTTTGAATTTGACTACAAGACTTTAAAAACCCCAAAACTCCCAAAATTGTTAGATATCATCATTTCATATCAGAAAATAAGCTGAATTAGGGTTTGAATAAAAAATGCTGTGAAAAATTTACATGCATTTGCCAAACACGTTTGAAACGGGGAAAGTTTTCCTTTTCGTTCCCAGAATCAAAATCTCGCCAAAATAAAACACAGCTCCGGGTTTCTTTTTCCAGAAAGTCGCCATCACGCCAATCTTGAAAGAACTGCACTGGCTTCCTGTTTTACAGAATTGTTTTAAAAATGCAATTGTTAAAAATCTTTAAAAAACCCAATTTAATTTCGAACATTTTAAAATCTACACCCCCCACAATTTGGGGCCCCGCAAAATGTCACTCCTCAAGGGAAACCCAAATTCAAACGGAACTGGGGTGATAGGTCGCTTTTTTTCCCAGCCCCGGGCCTTGGGAAACACCTTCAATAAACTCAAATCTTTTCATAGATAACCAGATTGTCGATGCTTAAAACTATCTTTGTCACAACCTTTAAAGATGATGTATTTTGTAATTGAGGTACATGTTCTCGAAATAATTTGTTTTGTTTTCCTATGCTATCATTGATATTGTTTGTATAATGTTTTTTTTTTTCCCCTTTTGAGCCCGAGGGGGGGGATAGGCTTAAAAATCTTTATTATTATTATTATTATTTTTTCATGTGTGGAGTCTTTTTTTCCCAAAGGAAAAGGAGGAAGAGGCTTTTTTTTAAAAGAAAAACCCCCAAATATTAATAGGTTAAAACCTAAAATGGTTTTAAAAAGGTGATTCAAATATTTGGAAAAAAGTGAATTCACAGGTTTACCCCCTAGATGGTTGATGACATCATGGGAAGCAGATTGATCAAAAAAAGCAAAATAATTATCATTATGAAGCATACATGAGTTAAATGTCATCGCTTAAACGGATGAGCCCACAGTGTTTGTCTGGAATTTTTGTTTTAAAAGTTTTGTTTGATGGGGAAATTTTTGAGAATTTCTGCATGTGAAGGGAATTAACAAATAACAAAAACTTCCCTTTTTCCAACAGTAATGTTTTCAGGGGGAACTTGTTCTTTCATTTTTGAAACCTCTGAGGAATATCCTCCCCTCCTACCACACCCCTCCAATTAAAAAATGGACATGCCCAACCAGCAATCAGGTGGACATATATTGAGAATAACTCGAACTAATTTATGTGATTTTTTTCCCTCCAGTAAACACATCTCAGTGCATGGCTGAAGTAGAGTAGCAACTGTTACAAAGGGGAGGTTTAATTTGACGAATCACTTTTAAACCCCCATTTAGGGGAGAAAATGGGAAAGTTCATGAATAATTCACAATTGAATCTTGATTTTTCTTCCATTCAATAGTTTCGTAATGCATAAAATTAATTTCATGAGGGGACATGAATATTCATTGATTAATCATTAAACCAAACAGTAAACCAACAATGTTATGAATTGATAACCAGATTACGATGGGTTTTCAATAAAAGGGTCAAATTGTACCCATAATGTATTTATTCAGCTGTGTGTGTGTGTGGGGGGGAGTGATGATGATAAATTTACATCAATTTCAACCACGGCCGAAAAAAAATTTTTTTGGGCCGCTGGCTTTTTTTCCCACACATTTAAGTTCCACAGCAAAACCCGGGATCCACGCCCGGCAGGTCACCCGCATGGCTCGTGGACATCAACCGAGCATGAACACATCCCCGAAGCCTGTGGGTGTTTAGACGCCTCCACCGGGGTAAAAAATTTTATACACGGCCTCCGACGAACTGGTTAAAGTATGATTAAGATATTAGGTATATGCTTTGATAAATATAAAACAATACTGAAAATTTGTAGAGCTCAAATAATATAGTCTTATTGAAACGATGTTTTAGTTAAACCAAATGAAAATTTTTGAAAACCATTTGGAATAAAAAAAACATGATACAATATTTTTGATTTTAGAATAGCTGACCCCTGTTAAAGGGGTTAAAGGGATGGAGACAGGGGACGGGCAAAAGGGTCTAGCATAAATTTTGGGGTGTTAGAGAAAATGGGGTTAAACCCCGGGCCGGAATTGTGCCCTTTGGAGGACATTAACCATTATTTTTCTTCCCCCCAGGGGTTAAAGGGTACCGGAGGCAGAATTGTGATTCCCCCTTTTGCGAATGGAAAATTGAGCTTTAAAAATTCAGGGTGAGATGGTTTCGGGAATGAAGAGCCTGATGAGCCATGACAGGGAATGATATAATGCCTTTGAGCACCACTTTTTGTTGGTGGATAACCCCATATAAGTCCACACATTATTATTATTATTAAAAGGAAATCATGATCATGTGCCCCCAAAAAAGTTGAAAAAAACAGTCTTGTTTGGGGATTGCTGAGCATTAAAAAAATTTTTCAATAATGGGTAGAAAATCTTTTAAAAGAATATGATGATTTTTAAAACCCTTTAAAGATCTGTCATAATTTAGAGCACATGCCCATTTAGCCAGCACAGCACACGATACCAATAGGGGGTAGGTGCACGCACACGATCCAACAAGGAGGTAGGTGGAAAAGCACACGCATCCCACAAGGGGGTAGGTGCAGACACAGCACACGATACCCCAAAAAGGAGGGGGAGACACAGCACACGATTACCCAACAAGGAGGAGGTACAGCACACGATTACCTAACAAGGAGGTAGGGGGACAACACACGCATTTTCCCAACAAGGAGGAATGAGCACCCACACCCACCAACAAGGAGGTAGGTACAAAAAAACCATACCAACAAGGACGAGGGGCAACACAGCAAGAGTTTCCGTCTGTAGAAATTAAAAATTATGTTTTTATTTTTTTAAACAGAGAAAGCCAGGAAAGATTTATAAACCATCATCCCCTTTTTTGTATTTATGGCAGGAAAAATTCGGTAGAAGAATCAAAAAAAGCTTTTTTTTTTAGAACATTTATAAATAATTCCAAGATATCTTGAATATTTTATTTGACGATTCCCTTCTAAAAAGGATGATCATCATTGTAATGAAAAATCAGAAGGTTTAACTAATAGGTTTTAAAATCATGGATTTTCGAAATTGAGGGTTTTAACCTTACGGTAAAAGTTTGATATTTTTTTAAAACCAATTTTTAAACAAATTGTGTTTTGGGGAAGTTAATTTTTCCGTAACTGCTCATTGCAATGATCATCCAACATTGTGGTGTCCCCGGGGGAAATTTAAAATGTAAATTTCCTCATCAAAGAAACGTGTTTTTAGAATCGTTTAAATGTTTTCTTTTACCATTTGAATCACCCATTGTAGCAAAAGAGGAAAGTACTGCCCCCAGCATCTCAAACATGCCTAGTCTTACCTCAGGACCTGATTCCTGGTTAAAGAAGGCAGGGAGTTCAAGAGCTCTCATAGTCCTGCATACATCACAGCCCCCATCCATCCAGCTACTGCTAATAATCTGATCCCCCTTGCCATTCAACCAACCAACCGCTTATCATGCACGGGTTTTTCCCTTTGGCTTTATTTTGGAATAATTTTGCATTTGAGGATTTTTTTTTCCTAGTTTGATTTCATTTTGTGGTTTGTGATTGTCTTTTTTTCATCTTTCGAAAAAACGAAATTTTTGGCAATTTTTCAGATTAAAATGATGTCTAAATGTTTTTGTACCATATTCATTGTTTTTAATATAACGAGAAAACCCCAATCCAACCAAATTGAGACATCACTCTTCAGTCCCCAAATTTTAATTTTAATTTAGCCCTCCAAAAAACATAAAAGAATCATTCTAATGTTTGAAGGTAAATTGAAAGATGAAAGAGGATAACATCAAATATTGGCTTTGTGGGAAGTGTGTTTTTAAACCTGTTTTAGCTGACTGTTGCTATTAGCTGGGAGAGGTTATTCACATTAGCATTGAATTGGGGAGTTAAACTGGTTTGTGTTGGGGGGAGTTATACGGGTCTGAATTGGGGGGAGTTATACTGGTCTGAATTGGGAGTTCATACTGGTCTGATTGGGGAGTTCATATGATCTGTTTCCCGGGGAGTTCATACCGGCCAGGGGATTTCTCGGGTTGCATTCGTGAGTTCATACCGTCTGCATTGGGGAGTTAAACCGCGCATTCGATGGAGTTCCCCGGGCCCGATCTGGAGTTAAAGGGTCTGCACGTGGAGTCATCCCGGTCTGATTGGGCGGAGTTCATACTGGTCTGCATTGGGCGGTGTTCATACTGGCTGAATTGGGGGAGTTCATACGGGTTCATTTGGGGGAGTTCATACTGATCGGGGTTTGGTGGGGGATTTCATACTGCATGGTCTGCTTTCCCGGGGAGTTTAATGGTCGCATTCCTGTGGAGTTCATACGGGTCGCATTGGCGGAGTTAAACTGGCGCATTGGGCGGAGTTCATACTGGTCTGAATTGGGGGGATTAAGGTCTGAATTGGGGATTTCATACTGGTCTGCATTCCTGTGGAGTTAAACTGATTGGATTCTGTGGAGTTCATACCGGTCTGCATTGGGGAGTTCATACCGTCTGCATTGGTGGGGAGTTAATTCATCCCGGGCCCATTGGATTTCATCCCGGGGCGTTTTCCCCGGGAGTTCATACCGCGATTGGGGGAGTTCATAGGGGCGATTGGGGGGAGAACATCCCGGGGTTCGTTTTTAGGGGAGTTCATCCCGTCTGTTTCGGGGAGTTCAAAAATCTGATTGGCGGATTTCATCCCGGGTTGATTCGGGATTTCATACTTCGATTGGGCGGAGTTCATACTTCGATTGGGCGGAGTTCATGTATACTGGTCGATTGGTGCGGAGTTAAACCGGGCGATTCCTGGGGAGTTCATACCGAGTTCATACTGGTCTGCATTAAAGCGGAGTTTATAGGGTCTGATTGGTGGAGTTCATCCCGGCGATTGGTGGGAGTTCATACTGACTGTTTCCGGAATTTCATATTCTGTTTCCCGTGGAGTTCATATTCGATTCCGGGGAGTTATATTCGTTTCCCCGGGGAGTTCATACTGGTCGCTTGGGGCGGAGTTCATACTGGTCTGCATTGGGAGTTCATACTGGTCTGCATTGGTGCGGAGTTAAACTGGTCTCATTGGGGGGGAGTTCATACTCCCTGCATTCTGTGGAGTTCATACTGATCTGCATTCCTGGGGGAGTTAAAAGGGGTCTGCATTGGTGGGAGTTCATACCGCGTTTCGGTGGATTTCACCGCTTTTTGGTGGAGTTCAACCGTCTGCATTGTGGAGTTATACCGCGAGGGGAGTTAAACCCGGGGCGATTCCCCGGGAGTTAAAGTTTTAGGGGGGAGTTCATACTGCTGTTTCCCCGTGGAGTTCATACGGTCTGATTGGGCGGATTTCATACGGTCTGTTGGGCGGAGTTATACCGTCTGATTGGTGGAGTTAATTCTCATTCCTGTGGAGTTAACCGTCTGCATTGGTGGGGTTCATACTGTCTGCATTGGGGGGAGTTCATACGGTTCGATTGGGCGGAGTACTACTGGTCTGCATTGGGCGGAGTTTACTGGTCTAAGGGTGAGTTTTCATCCGCCCCGCGGCGGAGAAAAGGGGTCGCGGGGATTTCATACTGGTCGGTTTGGGGGAGTTCATACGGGCCAGGTGGAGCATACTGGCTGATTGGACGGTGTTCATACGGTCGAAAGGTTACCATACTGGTCTGATTCCTGTGGAGTTCAACGTTGATTGGGGAGTTCATACCGGTCTGCAGGTAGGGGTGTTCATACTGGCCGCATTGGACGGGGTTCACGGTGCATTCGGGGTGTTTATACTGGCGATTGGTGGAGTTAAACTGGTCTGAGGGCGGAGTTCACTGGTTAAAAAGGGGATTTCTACCGGTCTGCATTGGGGAGTTCATCCCGGGTCTGCATTGGCGGAGTTAAACCCGGGGTTGCTTTGGGAGGGTTTTATACTGGTCTGCAATGGGGGGAGTTTATTTTAATTTGGGGGGTTTTCATACGGGTCTGCAATGGTGGGAGTTCATACGGGCTGATTCGTGTTTATACTGGTCTGCGGTGGAGTTCATATGGTTGCTTTCGAGTGTTTATATGGTTGCATTGGGGGGAGTTATACTGGTTCTTTTGGGGTGTTCATACTGGCTGCAATGGTGGAGTTCATACTGGGGATTCGGGTGTTTATACTGGCGCAATGGTGGGAGTTCATATGGGCATTCAGGTTTTATTTCATTTACATACTGCAATGGTGGAGTTAAACGGGTTGCATCTGGGTTTATACTGTGCATTGGTGTGGAGTTCATACTTTCAAGGGTGGGGAGTTCATACGGGTGTTTCGGGGTTTTAAACTGGTCTGCAATGGGGGAGTTAAACCTTACATTTGTGGGGTTTTCATACGGGGCCGAAAATGGAATGGAGTTCATACTGGTTGATTCGGGTTTTATACTTCTGAAAAGGGGGTGGAGTTATCTGGTTATTTTTGGGTGTTTATATGTTGCATTGGTGGAGTTCATACGGTCTCTCGTGGGTTTTATGCTGATTGAGGTTTTCATACGGGTTATTTTAAAAATAACTGGTCTGAAATGGTGGTGTTGGCATCATACTGGTTGATTTGGGTTTTTATACTGGTCGAAAATGGTGGAGTTCATACTCTCACCCATGTGTTTATATGGATTGGTGGGATTTCAAAATTGGTTGAAAAGGGGAGTTCATACTGGTTATTCGGTGCTTAACTGGTCTGCAATGGTGTGGAGTTCAACTTTCTGCAAGGGTGTGGAATTAACGGTCGCATTGGTAGGGTTTTCAAGGGGTTTTTCGTAGGGGTTTATACGGTTTTGGATTTCATACTGGTCTGAAGGTGGTGCATATGGTCTGAAAGGGGGATTTCTATGGTCTGCAATGGTGTGGAGTTAACTGGTCTGCATTGGATTTTCTACTTTTACTTTGGGGTTTATATTTCCCAGGGTTCATACGGGTCTGCAATGGGGATTTCAATGGCTTGATTTTTCATACTGGTCTGCAATGGTGGGATTTCATACTGGTCTGAAGGTGGAGTTAATTCTGCACAGGTTCATACTGGGGGCCGTGATACGGTCTGCAATGGTGGGATTCATACCGAAAGGTGTATTAAACTGGTCTGATTGGAGGGTTTTTCAACGGTTACGAGGTGTTTATACTGGTTTATGGGGAAGTTCACCATATCTTTAACCCTCCTACTATAGTTGCACTTTAGGGCATGGAGTGCCATGGTCGAGGGTTTAGTATCTTTTGTGTTCTGAGGGCAGCGCGAAGGGGGGTTAAAATTTCCCGACCATGATGTTGTGTCCTTGAGAAAAGACCCCACTATAATTTTCCCCACCCAGGGAAAAGGGGATGTGAGGGCAGAGTTGGTTGTTTTTTGGATTAGCCTTGCGTTAAAGGATTTGAGCTGTATACCCCCCGGGGAGCTGAGATGGTTTGAATGTTTTATGAGCCTGATAAGCGGAAAATAATGTAAGAGCCTTATCTAGTTGCTAGATATCGGTTATTATTATAAGTAGTTGTATATAGATGAAAAATGTCAATACCTGTTTTGACTGTTGACCAAAAATTACATACAGGGCATTTTTTATGGTTTTACGTCATTTTGACCATTGAAAAAACAGAGAATGTTTTTACAGTAAAAAAGGGTAATTTTTACCGGTACCTCTGATACACGAAAGGGTTTTACAGTGTTCATTTTTTGACAGTTTTTCTTGGCAAGTTTTCAAATTTTGACTGATTTTGCCCCTTTATGAGAAGAGTTAAATTTTAATTTTTTTAACCTTTTGTCTCGAGACAAGCATTTTGAGTTAAAAAGACAATAGTTGAAGGGGTAAAAGGGCGATTTCATGTATTTGTCATTGGGTTTTGATTTGTAATGTGCTGTTTGATTACCTAGGATGACCTTGCTATAAGCGGAAGATAATACATAAAGGCAATAGAAAAAACCCTAAAAATGAATGATAGTGAAAAAAAAAATGGATGCTTTATAGATTGGGGATTAAAATGAATAATGTGACAATAATAAAATAAGAATGACCCAGTTTTAAATGCAATTGTCCTTTCATCATGTTGATGTAATTAGTTGATTTTTTCATCATGTTGAAAAATTTATTTGATATTTATCATGTTGATGTGAGTTGACATTTCATCATGTTTTTGGTAGTTGATCTTTTCATCATGTTGAGGGTAGGATCATTTCACGTTGATGTAATTAGTTGATCATTTCATCATGTTAGTGTAGGATCATTTCTTTGTTGATGTAATTGTTGATATTCATGTTGATGAAATTAGTTGATCATTTCATCATGTTGATGTAATTATTGATCTTTTCATCATGTTGATGAAATTAGGACATTTCACGTTGATGAAATTAGTTGATCATTTCATCATGTTGATGGATTGATCATTTCATCTGTTGATGTAAGTAGTTGATTTTCATCATGTTGAGGGTTTAGTTGATCATTTCATCATGTTGATGAAAGTTGACCCTTTTCATGTTGATGTGAGTGATCATTTATCATGTTGATGGGAGTTGATCATTTCATCATGTTTAGGGGAGTGATCTTTTCATCATGTTGATGTAAGTAGTTGATCTTTTCATCATGTTGATGTGAGTTGATCATTTCATCATGTTGATGGTGTTGATCATTCCATGTTGATGGTAGTTGATCATTTACATGTTGATGTGTAGGATCATTTATCATGTTAGGAGTTGATCATTTCATCATGTTGATGGTAGTTGATCATTTCATCATGTTGATGAAATTAGTTGATCAGTCATTTGAATTTTTTTTTGAAAGGGGGCACGTTTATTCTATATAAACCTTGTAGAGACAAACTACTGTAGTGAATATTGTTCCTTTCTCCACACTGTCTATGTTAATGATTATTTTTCATGGATTCCTGATTTTTACCAAACACAAGAGGGTCATGTTTATAATGGGTTTATTATAAAAAAGGGGAATGTTAAAAAAAGATCATTTGTGAAATTTATCCAAAAAAAGCCCCATCACCAATGAAGAACTTAGGCTTGTTTAATGAGAATGTCTTGGAGAGTTTTGATGTATAATGAAGAGTTTGATTGTTTTTTTTGATGAAAAGCCATCGCTTATCAACCAATAATTTTCAAGTGCTGAACCCAAAAGGTTTATTCCCCAAATTTACCCACCCCCCTGCACCATACCAAACAGGTCTCAAGACTACATTCAGAACAGGGCTACCCATCCAACACCTGTCACGTCTGTTTTTTGTAAGAGGTGTCTTTTTTTCATTGTCTCTGATATCTTTATCTGTCACTGTCGTCACTGTATGTCAGGGATATCTTTACTGTTGCTGTCTGTCATTTTCAGGTATATTTTTATCCGCCCGTCTGTCACTGTATGCGGTATATTTTTGTTGTCATGTATGTCACGATATCTTTATCGTACTTTTTATTTTTATCTGTTGTTCCTTTACGGTCTTTTTCGTTGATGTCTATATTTTTGCCGTCTGTCACACAAAAAGAAAATCATACATTACGTTAGAAAAATTCCCATGAGTGACTGTTTTTACAAGCCAAACACGGAGTAAAACCAACGCTCCTTGAGAGCACACATTATTATTGTTGGTCATTAGCCACACAAAAATCTGTGTGATAAAAAGTTTTGAGGAAAAAAATTTAAAATTAATGTCTGTTTTTTGCTATATTTATCGTTTTTTTCTATCTTTATCCCCCCTTGTATGTTTTGTCTGTCACGTCCGCCCTTCCCCGTCTCGTCATTTTTTGTCTGTCTCTGGCTTTTTGGCCTTTTGTTTTTTTTGTTTTTCTTTTGTTGTATATTTCATTTTTGATTATGAATTAAATAAAGTTAAAAATTTTCATATTTTCTTTTTTCAATATTTTCCCTGTTGATTCTATAACTTTTATCATTTATTCATTTTTTTTCCCAATTTTATATCATTAATGATTTTCATTCTTAAGAAATTTTTTTATTAAATATTCAAAGGGAATTTATTCAGATGACACTTATACGTTTTAGGTTTCCCTTTTTATATTAAACCGTTTTGGCCTGTAATATCACTCACAAAACAATAAATAAACAACTAGAAAATCATTTTTAGAAAGATTAATAACAAAAGGGGAAAAATAAGATAAAGGGCTTTGAAATTTTTAAAATTTAAACTGACCTTGATTGCATTCATGGTATTCATTTATCAATTAATCTACCAATGTATTTGATTGTTAAATCATCTCAAACAGAATCTTATCACCCTTTCTACCCTGAATCATACACCAAGACATCCCAACTACCATCAGGTAGACCTATTAACCATCAATTTTAACCCCTTTATACACCAAGAAAACCCCCTTTAACTACCATCAGGAAGATCCATCATTAACCATCAATAAACCCCTATATACACCAAGACACACCCTAACTACCACGTAGATCACATCATTCACCATCAATATTTTTAAAACCCCAAGCACATCCCAATACCATCGGGAAGATACATTAACCATCAATTTTAACCTTATATACCCCAAGAAAATCCCAACTACCATCAGGTGACACACTTAACATCAATTTTAACTATATACCCCAAGACACACCCCTAACTACCATGGGAAGACCATCATTCACCATAAATTTAACCCTATATACACCAAGAAAATCCCAATACCATCAGGAAGATCAATCATTAACCAATATTAACCCTATAACCAAGAACACCCCAACTACCATGAAATCAACTTCACCATAAAATTTAACCTATATAACCAAGACACATCCCAACTACCATCAAAAATCACATCATTAACCATCAATATTTTTTTAATACACCAAGAAAATCCCTAACACCATCGGGAAGATCACATCTTTCACCATCAATATTAACCCATATACACCAAGACACATCCCTACCATCAGGTAGATCACATCATTACCATAAATTTAACCTCATATAACCAAGACACACCCTAACTACCATCAGAAGACACATCATCATTAACCTAATTTAACTATAACCAAGAAATTAAATATGGGAAGATAATTACCATCAATTTTAAACCCCAATACCCAAGACACACCCCTAACACCATCAGGAAGAAAAAACCCAATTCCCCATCAATATTAACCTCATAAACCAAGCAATCCCAACTACCATCAGGAAGATACATCATTCACCATCAATATTAACCTCATATACACTAAGACACACCCCTAACTACCATTGATCACATCTTTCACCATCTTTTAAACCCCAATACACCAAGAAAACCCCCCAACTCCCCATCAGGTAGATCACATCATTCCCATCAATATGAACCATATAACCAAGACAAACCCTAACTACCATCAGGAAGATCACATCTTTAAACCCATCAATTTTAAACCCTCATATACACCAAGAACACCCCTAACTACCATCGGGAATATCCTCATTAACCATCAATATTAACCCCATAACACCAAGACAATCCCTAACTACCATCGGGAAGATCAACATAACCATAAATATTAACCTCAAAACTGACACCAAGAAAAATCCCAACACCATCAGGTAGATACATCATTCACCATAAAATTTAACCTCAATACATGACACCAAGAAAACCCCCTAACTACCATCACATCATTCACCATCAATATTAACCTCATATACACTAAGACACATCCCAACTCCCACGGGAAGATCACATCATTAACCATCAATTTTAAACCCTCATACACCAAGACACATCCTAACACATGTACCACGAAGATCACATCATTAACCATCATTTTAACCCTCATCTATTTTTTATCCTCATGCTGTGGTGATCACAGCCATCCTTTTTTTTTCATTTCTTTTTCCATAAATTTTAAATCACATTTTTTGTTTTCCCTTTGATCTCTTTTCATTTTTCATAGAGTCAGGTATCTGCACCCTCCACCACCATCACCCAGCTATCAACCCATACAACCAGCAAGGTTTCAACTTTTGTATCTGTGTGTTTTTCCCTCATAACATAGATCAAAAGGGTTTTTGTTATGTTGACCCGAAATGTTTGGGAAACTAAAAAATAATTAAAGAAAAAGATGATATTGATTTGGTAATTGTTTATAAATTGAATATTTTTTTGGATACCCAAGGGATTTGTTTTAATATTTTTTTTAATGACTTTATAAACAAAAGCATGTATAAAAATATAATATTTATCTTTTTGGGGGAGGGAAGCCCAAGGCCAAAACCCCATGCCCAAAAGTATCGGGTTTGATCCACCATCATCCAAAAGCCCCATCTGAGGTCAAGGGTCGAAGCAAGAGGGTCACAAAATTGGGTCACCGAGGGTTTTTGACTTTTATCATTTTCTGCCGTTTTTTTAGGCCCTTTGTTTTTAACCTTTTCTGGGTTTGTTGATGGGTGATAAATTAATTATCGTGTTGTATTTTCCCGGAATACCAGTCATACGCAATTTCAAGAACCCACAGTCAAATGTTGGATTTTTTTAAAATTATAAAGTCTGCAGTTTTAATTGTAACTAGTCTGATGTATTTTATCTCTTTGTTCTCCATGTTTATCATCAGATTAAAATTTTTCATGAGAATTTTTTGTATCTGGGGTTTAGACAGATTTTAAAGGGAAATTTTTTAAATTGGGAAAATGAGGGTGAGTCTGGTTTTGAAGGGGGCCAAGGGGGGTGGTCCAAGGGATGCCCTCCCAAAGGATCTCATTTACTGCAGATGAAAATTTTTTTGTTTACTTTTTTCGGGAGTTGAAAAGAAGGATTCAATAAACCAAAATGGAGTCAGGACATTGGTTTTTTTGTCTTGTTCATTGGGAATCTTGATGTTTTTTATTGTCTTTTTTTCGCACCCGAACCTTTTTTATTTTTCTTAGTTTAAACCCAACTGACATTTTTTGGGAAATTTTATATAATGTCAATGTTTTTTGTAAAATCTATTCCCAATTTTAGTGTCCAAATCATTTGCATGGTGTCACAGTTACTGAATTAGAAGTGTAGATACTTTCAATTGAAAAAATAAAATAAATATTTAGTACCCATACAATGGTAAAAATATCCCGGTAAAAAGTTTATATTCGTCCATGAAATGAAAAAGGAAGATTTTTTTTGAGTGATTTTTTTTTTTTGCCCATTATACATCTTAAAAGTAATTTGTGTTTGCTTTTCTTTAATAGTTCCTTGTCGTTGGGTACCGGGCAGGTTTGGGAAAATTTTCTGACAGGTCACCCTGTCAAAGTTATTCAAACGGAACTCCACTCCACATAATTTTGGGGGTTTTTTAAAACATATCCAAACAAGAGAAAAGACCCCACAACATCAGCACAATTGGGGACAAAGGATCAAATTTTAAAAAGTTGATGACATTGTGTTCCACCAATAAAATAAAAAGGGTCTGTTATATATAAACCAATACATTTTGATATTCTTCCCTTATAGTTGTATGTAATTTATGATAGAAATATCAAAAAAGATAACTGTTTTAATCAGATGTGTCATTGTTGATTAAACAGTTGATTCTAACATGATGATAAAACTAATTACATGTAGCTGTAGACAACATTATTTTTTTTCAGGTTTTTTTTATTTATTGCGTTTGGTTGTAGGATTTTTCTGAAAGCTTTTTTTTTTTTTGTTGTTTTCATTTTACTTTTGCTTGCTTTTTATTCTAGACAGGGAATTTTTTTAGGAAAAAATGCTTTAAATGACACATTTTTCCCAATAATCAGAAAAATAGGGGTTTTAGATTTGGTTTTACAGTTAGTATGTCCAAAATAATTAAACTAAAATTCGGGGAATAATCATGCTTCACAAATTCAGTAATAGTATTGTTTAAATATCCCTTTAAAAGGGTTTTTATTTTTTAAAAGGGAAATGTTTAAATTTTTAGGAAACAAAAACAAAAAACAAAAAAGAAAAGAAGACAAAATGATGTACATATATATGTGAATGTTTTAATACTAGATGCGGGCAGGGTGGTAATGTTCGCGCATTTGTTATTCTCAACCCCCAAAGATGCCATGAGAATCAGTAAATGGGTAGTAGCTCCTAGTAATTTCAGGAAATGAGGTGAGGTCTTGAATCCAGTGACTGGGACAAAAGTCTGAACCAGTGACGGGACAAGTAGCCCGAACTAGTGTAAAAGAGGTGAGTAGTCCTTTGTTTTGGTGGACAAGTAGCCCGAATTTAGGAAATGTGAGACCCCGTAATCCCAGTGTATGTGTGGACAAGAAATCCAGTAACCAGCAGGAGGGAGAGCCCGAACTAGTGAGGTAGGAAGATTTTGTAATCCCAGTGTAAAAGAGGGGGGAGCCCGTAATCCCAGTAGGACAAGAGCCCTAGAATCCCAGTCGAGGCAGGCCCAGAACCAGTGTAAATGAGGGGAGCCCCGTAACTAGTTCGGGGACAAGAATGTAGCCCCAGTAACTCTGAAGAGGCAGAGCCCCAAATTCCCCGGGAGGGGGAGCCAGAGCCCCCGAATCCCAGTGAGTGGAGTAGCCCCAGTAATCCCTGCAGAGGCGGAGCCCGAACCAGTGCAGGAGGGGAGAGCCCTAGTAATCCAGGACGGTGGACAACACGTGCCCCAGTAACTTGACGGAAGCAGCCCCCGAATCTCAGTTAAGCAGCCCTAGTAACCAGTGACGGGAGGCAGAGTCCGAATCCCAGGACGGGGAGGTGAGAGTCCCGTAACCGCAGAGGGAAGTCTGAATCCCCGTGACGAGGCTAAGCCCCAGTAACCCCCGTGAGGAGGCCAGCAGTCCAGTAATCCGTGACGGAGGAGAGCCCCCGTAACTCAGTGATGCAGGTGAGTAGTCTTGAATCTCAGTGACGGGACAAAACATGAGCCCCAGTAACTTTTGCAGGAGGGAGTCCCCGAATCCTAGTGCACGGTGAGCAGAGTTTTGTAACTGTGCACGTGAGGGGCAGCCCCCAATTTAAGGTAGGCGGGACCCCAGTAATCCCAGGCATGAGGGGAGGAGTAATCCGTGACTGGAAAGGGAGAGTCCAGAATCCCCGCAAAAAGGGAGTAGCCCGTAACCGGGGAAATGTGGAGAGTCCTAGTAACCCCTGTAAATGAGGCAGAGCCCTGTAATCCCCAGTGACATGGAGCAGAGTCTAGTAACCTTTGTAGGTGGAATCTTAGTAACCCCTTTAATGTGGGCAAGAGCGAAACCAGTGTTTTTGGGGTTTGAGCCCATAATCCAGTGTTCATGACCCAGAGCCCTAGCCCAGTAATCCCCCGTGTAAAAGTGTGAGTACCCGAACTCAGTAGTAGGCAGAGCTTTAGTAATTGTGTAAATGTAGTAGCTCCTAGTAACTCAGTAGTGGGGGAAAAATAGCCCTAGTAACTCAGTGACGGGGACAAGTAGCCCCGTAACCCGGGCAGGGTTTAGAGTTTCCCGAACCGGGCTGGGGGGCAGGCCCCCGTAATTTGGGTTTTTGGGGGGGCAGAGCCCAGAACTCAGTTTTTGTGGGCAAGTCTGTAATCCAGTGACGTGTGGGGGAGCCCAGTAATCCAGCTCCCGGGGGGGAGTAGCCCCCTAATTCCGGTTGCAGGGGGAGCTAAACCAGTGGTCGGGGGCCAGAGCCCAGTTCCAGTGTTGTGGGGGGCAGCCCCCATAATCTCGTGTTCGAGGGAGCAGCCCGAACGAGTGTTTGTGTGGGGGGTAGTCCTAGAACTGTGTTTATTTGGGGGAGAGCCCCCAAACCAGTGTTTAGGAATTCAAAATAGTGTTTGCTAGGGGAGTACTCATTAATCTTGGGGTTGTGCGCAGTCTATTAATCTCAGTGGGTAGGGAGAGTTTTAGTAATTCAGGGGGGAGGGATAAACTTGATCAAAAAACAAGTCAAATGAGTTTTTTACAAGATATTTAAAATTTAAAAGAAGTGATTATAATTTAGGAGAATTTATGACATGACAACAGATCGATGCATGTTTGGCCCCATTTTTTAGATTTGTCCCTGATACTTGATGTGCCTCTGGGTTTTTTCAATCTGTTAATCATTGGTTTTAGTTTTTGATGATCTTCACACTCATTTTTTTTGTTGTTTCTTTTAAGTTCTTTATCATATAAGTATTGGAAGAAGGGGAAAAGAAACAAAGTTAATGGTTTTTTTCTATTTTAAAACATGCGCCACCGGGCCATTTTTACCCCGGGGGCAAATTTCCTCCCACCACCACCACCAGAGGAAGAAACTGAGGCACACTTTCCTGAGAACCACCCCCAAACAACCAGCCAATCATGGGGCACAACCACCAGCCAGGGTGAACCCAACCAGCCGATGGAAAATCTTTTCAATTTTTATATTTTTTATTTTGGCAATAAGGATATAGTTATTTTTCCCACTTTATAAAAAAATTTTTTTTGAAGATAAGCAAAATTGGAAATGATGGCAGAACTTTTTTATGTATTTTTTATTTAAAAAAGTTTCAGCTCAGAAAAAGAGTTAATTAGAGGAATGGGGTTTAGCATTAACAATTTGTACAGAAATTTTGAAGAAATGTGGCAACTTTCTGAAAGAAATTTTGAATCGGGAAATAACCAAAAGCTGTATTTCCCTTTAAATTAATAAAGGCATGGAATTACTTAAAAAAAGACATAAGGCCTGAGCAAAAGGAAATTTACTAGTTGATTAATCGGTAAAAATTTTTAATATTGGGGATTTTTCCCAATAGTTGGAATTTTTTAGGGGTTTATGACGAAACATGTGTTTTTATGGTAATTTCTGGCCTATTTGTAAGTTTCAGACAATAGACAAAAAATTGAGTTCTTGAATGCCTGTTGAGTTTTCCCCTTTTTTTTTGCAAAATTGTACCCAAATAATAGAATTTGTAATGAAAACCAATGGGCATAGGTTGGGAAACTTTACCAATTAGACATGCTATATTCACACATATGGTTTGTTTATCCCAACGACAGAGGAAAGTCCAATTTTAAAAGTAATAAAATGAAAGATTGTCATGAAGAGAATGCCAGTAAAATGTTGCCAACCCCCATTATTTCAAATCAACGTCCACAGAAAAAAAAAATCACCAATGGCAGGTTTATGTCAGAGGGGGGCACTTTTGACGTTTTTCGTTTTCAAAAAAAAGCTTCCACGGTATGCCCCACATGTTAAAAGGAATCACATGGGGCCCGTGCCCCTGATGAACTGATTTTGTATTGCTGTATATTTTTGAGTTGAGTTTGACGGGCGTGTGCATTTGTACAAAGGGTTTTAATTAGGGTCCCAGTATCACGTTTTTCCGTTGTGATTGGATAGAGGATAGTTGCTATTTTATTATTTTTCCTATTTTGTTAAATGAATATGTTCATTATGTTGCATATTCATGATTTTTTTTTTTTACATGGTTTCATGTTGCCCCTTTTGGAAAAAGAAGATTTTCTATTGGGTCTAAAACGGGAATTTGAAATTTCTGGAACCCCACAAATAAAAGCCAACCCAGGGCAGAATTTATTTATTTTTTTTTCCCAAAAAAAACCCCACAGATGGCTAAGTCATTGATATCCAAAGGGGGACCTTTCCCAAATATTTTAAAAGGGGGTGTCAGTCCAGAGTTTGTGTTTTTTTTTTCGGGGGGAAAAGAAAATGTCCCAGTCGGCAAAAAAATCAACCATCCATTTTTAAAAAAAAACCCTTCAAATCTAACCACTGATGGGAACCATCTGTTAAACAGATGTGGTTTTATGTCTTAAAAAGCCAGTGCCAGGATAATCACCCCCCCCCGAAGAGGTTTAAGGTTAAACCAGAAAAAACCAAGGTTTTTTACTGTTTCAAGATAGGGGACAGATAATAAGCAGTGTCATCTAGGGGTTTTTAAACCAAAAATAGTGGGCATTTTGGAAGTATTTGATGTAAAAAAATCAATGAGGGAAAGCAAAAAAATTTTTAAAATAATTAAACCTCCGACCGAAACCCCACTGTTTTTCGAGGTAAATTAGGTGCCACAAAAAGGGGGGATGCCAACTTTTTCATCTGGGGATTGAAAAAATTTAGACAAAAGGGGTGGGAAGTTTTTAAAAAAGTCAATGGGAATGCAAAAACAATTTTTAAAATAATTAATTTAGGGTAGGGGGGACTGGGAAAATGGAGGGGGGTTTCGTAATAAAGTCGCGGGGGGTCTCCCCGGGGGGAAAAATGTTTCATTTAAAAAGCGGTTCGGGAGGGGTAAAATGTTGATTATAATTTTTTATTCCCCGACCACTTTTTTTACTAAAAGAATAAAGGTACCAAAACAGAGCGATCGGGGGGGGAAAAATTTTGCATTTGGGAGCGTGGGTTTAAAAATTTTCGTGGCATACTTAGTTTGTATGTGGGGGGAAAACCCGTTTATTTTTAAGGGATTATATGATTGAATTCCCAAATACTAATCACCAGTGAAGAAAGTAGGTTAGCATTGTTTTAACTTTAATTTTTAATTCCCCCCATTAAAAACCAGTATTT
>JAQQFT010000522.1:0-24377 GCA_029582265.1 Zoroaster sp. YZ-2022 | reverse complement strand
GTAGCCTGTGTTGTGTCTAAACCTCTAGTTTCTCTGTTTGTGGGATGTGGAGAATCTGTAAATCCTCCAAAATTAAAACATCCATGAGGTTCAGGGGCTTTGTCTTCAGGACCAAAGGAAGACCCAGGCCTGCTACCCATTTTTCAAAATGTCAGTTACTTTTTGTCAAACCACAACCCCTGGAAGCAATTAGGACAAACATGCCGATATTCACAAATAAGTGTCCTGGAATCATTTGTGTGATTACATTAATCTAGTTAAAGAACCTATTCAAAGGATCCCAGACTAAGCTATGGGCGATAACCCGATAATATAGAATATCGCGATAACTTTTTTATTCGATTCACGACATCGAGAACCTTTTGGTTATCGAGATATCGGAAAATCGCTATTAAAAAATATATCGCGATTGTGTAAAATATATCGCGATTAAAAACATAATCGCCATTGTGAGTCAAGTCAGAAATACCATGGAAACAAAATTAGGACAGTCTTTTCAGTTTTTGGAAATGCAGAAACAAAAGTGAACATACACACTATGCAAACGAATTTGTGATTTATTGTGATGCTTGTAGAGGGGGTACATACCTGTGGTTATTGGTTCTAAAGCAATCATGCATGGAATGAAAACAATAATCGCGATACTATCGAAAATTGCGATATATGTTTGCCGATATATCGTGGATGAAAAAAATGTTTTTTACGGACCCTACATTCACCCATCATACTATCTATCTCTTTACAGCCACTGAAGAATAATAAGTTTGTTATTCCAGCTCAATGATTCGACTCAATTGACAGCTATCCGTCCCCAACGGAGAGAGACACAATGATATTAACTTGATTCTGGATGAGAAAGATTGTCAAGAACTCATAGATGCCGGTAGGTCATACTACCTGACTCATAAGACCTCAAATGACTCGTGACATGGACTCGGACCATTCTTATACATTATTCTTATCCCCAGTTGGTCAATAAACCCCTCAGGTCATGTCACTGTACTATCTTTATAACAGAGCATTGATCCTCAGTTGGTCACTAACCCTTGTGTCATGTCGCTAGGCTATGGTTTTAAGATGGCATTGATCCTCGTGCTTGGTCACTAACTCTTTGTGGCCAAGGTCACTGGTACTATTATATCAGGCATTGATCTGTTGGTCATAGTCTTCATCGTGACCATGTCAGTCTATTCAGGCATTGATCGCTCAGTTGGCTAGATAATAGCTCATCTCTTCATCCGTGACCCAATGTCAGTCTTTTCGTAAGAAAAGATTGACCAGGATGATCAGAAGACTCGGACCATTTTGAGGTAAGGACACAAAATCTTTTAGCTCAGAATTAATCCCATATTCTTTATTCTTAATTGATTTGAGACAACACCAATAAACGATCATCGTTTCCCTGACAATTTATCCCACAGATACAGAGCATTCATTTTTCCATAGCGGAATTATAAATATTTTGATGTCTCACCACGCCAAAAAGAAGTCCGGTTTTCTGGTCTCCACACGCTGCTGCCTCAGACCCACGTGTGTTGGTATTTTTGTCCAATCGCAGCCAAAATTGTTGGATCGATTGGAATTATGATCGATTGAATTCATTGTAATTTGATACTATAAACAATCAAGGTCAAGTGTAGTCATCAATGAATAATTTGTTTATCTTTTTGTGTACTGAAGAGAGTAAGGTATCAAACAAATGACTCACTGAGTGGTGAATATTGAGATGGGGATCATCTTGGGATTACCCGCACGTATTGCAGCCATTCAAATATAAACTTATGTTTATCGTTCTCAGAATAAATATCAATAAATCTGCAAGTTGTTGCTTGAAGGTCTTCAACATGTAATAGTATGATAAACAAAAGTGGTTTGTTTATGTCAGAACATGTCAGGGCATAATAACATTACCTATAATGCTTTATAGCCCCTGTTTATATAACAAAAATCATAATATGCAACCTGATACAACATACCGTATATTGTTTCTGTTATGCAATAATGTAAACAATCAAGGTCTAGTGTGGAAACGAAGAATAATTTGTTAATATTTTGGAGGAAGCTGGTAGAATCATTAGTATCATGTAAATATCTGTCCATATTTTGCTGTTGTTACTCTCCCAATTGTTGTCCTATGAGCACATTTAGTCTAAGGGCTTTGCTTGCTGTCAAGGTCATTACATGGTGCCATGTATAGTATAAGCCTATCGTTATATCGCTATCGCAATTGGTACACATGACCTCGGATTCAGAGCTTTTACCGTCATTTTTACCCTGAAAATCAAAATCTCCATCACTGTCCGGTGTTCAAAGTCAACATTGTCACCATCATCATCTCCATTAGCACTGCCCATGTCATAATTCGAAGAAAATAGCGAGATTCCGCATCGCTTTGTTGGGAGTTTCATGGAGGCGCCATTTTAAATACAACGTGTGTAAACTTAGTGTGTACTTTTAACGTTAACAATTAATGAACACAATCGGAGCTCTTAGACTAGTATTTGTCTGTGCAGTTGCTGTTAATCAATATTTATTAGCCAATTGGTATTGGGAGTGCATGACCTTCAGATTCTTATTGGTTAGTTGCACATTCTGTTGTCATAACAAGTCAAAACAAGACCCATTGTCAGGTATGCCATGTTGAGCCGATGAATCAGCTTATCGTCAAATTGCGGCGACGCATTTACGAGCCGATAAAATGCAACATGCCAGCAGGAAAAGAGTTAACCGACTTGTTCACATAGGGCGAACGTTTGTCTGATTTTGTGGAGGCCCCCTTAGCCACCATACTAATTCTGGTCTGGTTCCAATAACTGCGATACATGTATCAATGCTTATGGGTTGGCAAAAAAGAAGAAAAATCATCAATCAGCATCCCATTTTTGAAGCCGACCCATGACCAGAAATGAAATAACTTTTGTCACATTCTCATACTTTCACATTCTGAAACATTTCTTGTTCCATTTCAGAACATCTTATTCCACAAATGGGCTGTAGCATTAATGCGCTTCAAGCTCCACCGGTCAATACTAACATCTGCTGGAGGGTGGAATTCGCCCATTGATGTCCAGCTGACGGACTTTGAGAATGTTGCTTTTGTTGTATTCTCTAGTTCTGTTGGATCAGCATACCCTGACGCTTAAGTTGAACTTTTGATGCAACTGTCTAAGGTATGAAGTGAAGATGATGTCTTACATGACATCAGGAAGGGAATGTTCAGATTAAGTCAAATTAAATCTCATTAAGCACACTTAGAGAGCCAATATTGTCACAATCAACAGGGCATGGAATCAGAGTGCTATTTTTTAGATTAACTCAGTAACTCAGCACATTAGATAATAAGATAGAATAAGATAAAAGAAAGTTTGCGGCCTTTAACAGCTTCCAGAATAGGAAAGTTTACTTCAGTTTACTTTAATCTCTCAACGGTTCTTTGCTGCTTGGTTTCAAGTGGAAGTTGCTTTAGAGTATTCCGATTGGACCAGATTGTTATGCACCCTTTGTAACACTTTAGATTGGATGAGATTGTTATGCACCTTGTAACACTATCTGATTGGATCTGATTGCAACGCATCATCTGATTGACCAGATTGCATGCACTTTGTTACACCCATCTATTGACCCATGGCAGTTGCTAATATGCACTTTGTAACACTTTCTGATTGATCGATTGTCGACTATGTAACACTCTATCTGATTGGACCAGATTGTTATGCACTTTGTTACACTTCTATCTGATTGGACCTAATTGTCGCTACTCATGTAACACTTCATCTGATGTATTGGACTCACTATCTGTTGCCACATGTTGCGCAATTTTGTAACACTTTATCTGATTGGATCTGATTGTCATGTACCATGTAACATTATCTGATTGGATGAAATTATTTATGTACTACATGTATGTAATACTCTCATCTGATTGGATCTGACTGTTATGCACTTTGTAACACTCTCATCTGGATTGATCTGATTGTAACATTTCGATTGTAACACTTCGATTGGACGAGATTGTTATGCACTTTGTAACAATCTATCTGATTGAGATCTGATTGTCATGTACTCATATGTAACACTTCTGTCTGATTGGATGAGATTGTTATGCACTTTGTAACACCTCTATCTGATTGGATCTGGATTGCTATGCACTTGGTTACACTCCATCTGGATTGACGATGATTGTCATGTACTATGTAACACTTTATCTTGGTTGGACCAGATTAGTTATGCATTTTGTAATATTCTATCTGATTGGATCTCAGCACGGTGTCCAATTGTCTAATGGTCTCTTGTTATTTTGTCTTCATTTCAGGTTGATGCAAACATGCAACAAGCGCAGAAACGCAATGTTGTCCTCAATTCAAAGTTTCACTTTGTAAGGATCTGCAATCTTGTGAGTACCTAAACTCAGTATTCATCTGAGAAGATATTCATTCACTGATATTATTATATAATTACAGTTCTACACATAAAAAAACTATTGGATACATGTATAACCCCATAAAAAATTAATAGCAGTTTGTCAAAATTCACAATTCCAAGTTTACGCTTCCCCTTACTTTTGACTGCCAGAATAATGTAGTGGTACTTTCCCTTGCCTTTGATCTCGGTGGATCCAGGTTAGAAACCCACTCTGCACTGGAGCCAACATGTGGATTGAGTTTGAATTATATCGGTTCACATGGGAAGTTTCCAACATGTGGATTAGGGTTTGAATTCATATCAGTTCACATGGGTTTTAACATGTGATTGGGTTTGAATTCACATCGGTCTCGCTATGGGTTTCAACATGTGGATTGGGTCGAATTACATCGGTTCACATGGGTTTCAACATGTGGATTGAGTTTGAATTTTATCTGTTCACATGGGTTTTTACCTGGAATATTTCCTCTCGTGGTTTTCCTCTCATATTTAAAACTGAACAAAAAGCTATACATTGCAGGAATGATTTGTTGGACAATTTTGGTTATTAGCAAAAAGTTCCACTTTCTAGACTCGCGCCATGTCGCCCAGAGCCACATGTCAAAAATTGTTTTTCTTTTTTATGATGAAACAAAGTCCAATTGTAGCCAAAATTGCTGGATCGATTGGAATTCTAAGCCATGTTGTGTTTTAAACGGCTTTTTCACATAGGGTATAGAACATTTGCCCAATTTGTTCGTCTCCAGGAGGCCTTTCTTTTAGCCAATCAGTAGTTTGTATATGTGAAATTTGGTCTGGTTCCAATAACCATGTATATGCATATAACATATTTCACTGGTTGGCAAAAACAAGATTATCAAAAGAAAAGCATGTCACCGTATTGCAGATTTTTAAGCTGACCTACGACTCAGAAACTGAGACTTTTTTTTGGCCTAATGTTTTTTTTTTTTGGAAAAAGCTAATCTTTGGAAATTTTGTAAACTTTTAATTTCTTAAAATTACCACTTTTCTATACAATACAAATGAAATCGCTTTTTACTGCTCTATATTCGCTTTTGTGCAACCTTTTGGTCTCGCTATCAGAATGATAATAATGTGATTGACCTTCTAACCTTGACCTACAGGTTCATGCAAGTGTCCCATTGAGAAGGAGCAGTCATTGATGAGCATCAATACAATTATTAATGGTATCCATTAGGGATGGTCAGGAGATTTCCTGGTCTTATTCCACCTCATTAATCAGTATGGTCAGCACGGTTGAGACTGACCTGGACACACATCGATGTACAATCACAGTGCTACCTTAAACTTATTTCAGACCGGCCTCGGCAAGTACAACCCTAAATAACAAAAATGGATCCGGTTTCTGGTCATAGGTCATCTTCAGAGTCGGTCGGTGACGCTTTTTTAAATTTTATACTGAAGGACAGCAATATTCGAGAACGTCAATAGCCCTGAAGTCCGAGACTTTTAAACAGAAGCACATTATGATTTAATCATCATTTAATGAAATACTTTCAAAGGCACCTGGTGAGCCGAAAGTGACTGTTGAATGTGAAAATCTTGCAATGCAATTTCAACAGTCACTTTCAGCTCACAAATTGAAAAGCATTTTTCATTAAATGAGTGATTAGAATCAAAGTGGTTTGTCTTCTGTTTGAAAATCTACGACAAGACCTCGACTTGCATTTATTTTGCTGTCCTCGGATCCTTGCATTTCTTTTTTGCTGTTCAGTATATATATTATTTTTTAAATGATACATGTTAACATGTATGTAATACACAGTAGAACCAGACCTAGTGGAACCAGACCAAATTTCCCATGTACAAAGTATGGTGGCTAAGAGAGGCCTCACAAATCGGGCAATTGTTCATAACCTGATGTGAACAAGTCATTTAAAACACAGCGCTGGCAGAATTCCATCTCAATCCAGCAATTGTGGCTGCAATTGACATCGTTTCATAGCAAAGAAAACAGAGGCAAAACTAAAAGGCCAAGCATTGCAGGTCTTAGGCAACGCACACAGGGACCAGAAACCAGCAGACTTTTTGGGGTGGTCTAAGGCCTTCATTGGACAAATCATTTGATCAGTAATAACCATTCCAGCCTGTCAATCAACGCTGATCGCCAATTTGGCATCATGCTTTTTATTCCCATTAACCTCCTACTCTAGCTGCACTTTAGTGGCAAGTTGTAGTTATAGTGGTCAAAGTCAGTCAACTGCCTGCTTTTGACTGTTGATCCAAATGTGCACGCAGGGGCATTTTTTGACTGGTTTTGACTGTCATTTTGACCACAATTCCTGAACAATACTAGACAATGCTTTACCAGTCAAAAACGGTCGACCATTTTGACCTTGTAAATGTACTCTTTACTACACGTAAGGTTTGACAGTGTTTGACTTTTATTATGCACCAGATATACCTTGGCAAGTATATCAACATTTTGACTGGGATTTTGACCCTTGCAGTCATTGAGCGTTAATCAATGGGCTTATTATAATTGATATAATGTCGGTCCACGTGCGGTTTTGCTTTTGTACAGGTGTGTGACAAAGTTTTCAGCATTGCTTATAGGGTATGAAGGGATTATAGCCATAACTGATCTTTCAGAACCATTCAGAATTTGGTGGTGGAATCATTATAGTCCCATTGCATTATGTTTCCTCGGCTGATTCCTATTTTTTGTTCTGCAAAGTTGGCAGGTATGGTGCAGGGCATTTGTACTGGGATAAATGCATCATCCTGTCACAAACCTCCCAAGAGGCATCACCTTACTCAATAAGGTATAACCTTGACACAACCTCGGCACAACTCGACACAACTGTGGCACACCTGCCACAACCTTGGCACAACCTTACACAACTCCTTATGGCACAACCTTTGCAGCAACCTTACACAACCTTGGCACAACCTTATACACAACCATGCTACACAACCATGCCACAACTCATGCCACAACCATGCCACAACCTTGCCACAACCTTGCCACAACCATGCCACAACCTTGCCACTTACCAGGCTTCCCAGGGAAACCTAGATAAACCTATAAAAACCTATATTTCAAATCTCCTGGAACACATTTTCTAACTTCCTCATAAAATCCTCATATGGCTTTGAAGAAAAAATTATAAAGAGATGAAGCCAAAACAGTAGCCAAACTGTAACATGTGCACCGCCTTTAGATTTTTATGCCGGGATAGGGTATGTTTGTTGCAAAAGTGATCTCAAGGTAGGCAATTTACCAAAACTTGTTACTTAACACTGCATAATCAGGGGAAACAACCTATAAAAGCCTCTATTTTGGCATTGGTAAACCTGTAATAACTCATATAGTGTGCTTAAAACCTATTTAAAAACCTATATTTGGTAGATTAGGCACTGGGAGGTCTGCAAACCGACTTTTCGACAAACCTCAACACATCCTTTGCACATAACGTATAACTATGTAGTGTCTTTATCAAAACTCAATTAAATTTTGGTTGTTGGTTTTATTTCAGGAAAATTAGTTACTCTGGCTCCTCGATTCAAACTGTCACAAGCATCCGGAGACATACAGGACTCCTGTGGGTCACAGGAGAGAATCACTTATGATTCTATTCCTCGGCTCAAGCATCGAATCACAAAGCGAGAACAAATTACGAGACTCAGACTTAGTGCACTGCGACCGAGTCTAAATCATCCACGATATTCCCCCAACTCTATCAAGATAAAGCTCATGACATTGAGAGCCTCGCACAGAGATGCCGACAAGAATGCACACAAAGGTTAGAGGATTTCAGGGTACATATATTTGGAGATGAAAATAAAAGTGCATTCATTATTACCACAGACAAGTCTGATTGGTTGAGAATCATGTTGGTCAATTGATGTTACCAAGCACAAACAAACTTGGGAGATTCCGAGTAGATTGATGAAAATTCTTGTGTTCTGGGGTGATAAACAATTTATTTAACTTTTTGCCCTGCTAAGGCGACGCAGTAGTGTAAAGCACTGCTTTTCCAAGTGTTCTGTGAAAAAACTTCACAGGCCACTTCAGGTGGCAAGATTCAAACTCACTCACCTCCTGCTTACATACGCCTTGAGTTCGCTGGTAGGGCAAAAGTTAAATCAATTGTTTATTACCCGACGCGAAGAACACCCCTTCATCAACCCATATATAATGCGCAGAACCACTGCTATATAGGATTCTTAGCCAGCCAATCCGGTCATCGGGCAAGCTCTGGGGTGGCTTCCAGGGAGAGGTTAAGACGCCTGCACTAGTAAGCAGAAGGTCGTGGGTTCGAATCCCGCTTCGCTTGCCTGTGAAGTTTTTTTCACAGACACCCGGAAAGCACTGGAGTATGCAGTGCTATACACATCGCCGGTGTAGGGCAAATTAAATCAATTAAACTTGTATTCCTAATCAGAATCACTCTTTCTCTACCAGCTTGAAGCAAAGTTCCAACTTCTGGATGGAATCGTCTCCCTCGCCTCTTGTCCAGTTTAAGAAATCTGACAAAAAATTTCTTATTTTCCAATATGTAATTTCTATAGTCTCTCTCAACACATCATCTTCCATCCATTATTATCTTGTTGTCCTCTTCAGCATCTGTTTGTTTGTCTCTATACTTTTCTGTCCTGTGCCTGTCCCTTGTCGCTCTAATAATAAATTGGTTTTATTGTGTTCTTATTAAATCCTCTAATGTACATGAATTGTAATTTTTTTTTTTAATTTTAAAGGCAAGCCTCTGGCTTAGGGCCAGCAAAAAAGTCTCCGTTTCTGGTCATAGATCGCGCGTGACACGATTTTTGAGGGTAAATCTTTATTTATTTATTTTTTTTGCCAACCAGTGAAAACAAATTCTCCCATATACAAAGTATGGTGGCTAAGAGAGGCCTCACAAATCTGCGCAAACGCTCATACTCCTATGTGACAAAGTCGCTTAACCCTCCTACTGTTTGACCATTTGAAACCATTCTGCACTTCCACTTACCAAAATGCCCATTGGTTTTGTATTAATACGGTGATAGCTTCATTTGAACAGTGTTGGTAGCAAGCTTTACTACCATTCAAATCCATTCAAATGCATAGAGGGTCCATTGATTCACCACTTAGAAGTATCCAAACAAGTGTTTTGTATTAGCTGTACTACCATTTGAAAGATCCAAACAAGAAGTTTTGGTATTACATGACCTACCATTCAAAACCATTTGGGGAATCAATATTATTATTAGTTATTTCACCATTCAAAACCACAAAAAGGAATGGTTTCCAAATGGTGGATCAACTTGTAGAAAAAAGGTACCAGAAGTAGGAGGGTTAAACACAGCACGGCAGAATTCCAACCGATCCAGGGAATTTTGGCTGCAATTGGACATCGCTTGCTAGCAAAAGAAAACTAAAACGCTTGACGGCTGGTCTGAGGCGACGCTATGAGGAGATCTGCCAGAAACCTGGGACTTCTTTTTGGCCTAGACAGATCCAGCTTCCATACATAAAATGTGTTTAAGTTTAAGCAAGACACTTGACTGTAAAGAGGGAATGATATTGACCCAATGAGTACGATTTATAACGTAAATTGTAAAGCATATGCGACTTAAGCATATTGAGACATTACTATACTCTTGGCGTATTAGGGTTGTATGCAAAGGTATCCGGTATCCAGATACCCGACTGAAAACGGTCATTACCCGATCTCCATTTTTTTCGGTTCCACCACCCGTAAACAACTTTTTAAAATTAGGACTTAACATTTGATCGGTGCAAACAGAAATTGGTGTGACTTTTGAACAATGTAATGTTTTAACACTTTTACAGACAATCAATTATCTTTTAAATTCAAGAGATTGCACTTTCAATAAAGAAAGATCGATCAGTATGGTATCCTGTATTGTGTAAAAAGCCAATTCGAGCACGCCATATTTACAGTACATGTATTTGTATGCAATTCACCAGAGGCATGTTTTCAACCAAAAATAAAGATCGGGTATCCAAAGTTTCCTGATTTCAGGTATCTGGTCTCCAAAAAATATCAGAAAACGCACAGCCTCTAACATTACGTATGTGGAATACTATAGAATAAATTATTATTGGCACCTGATTTGTTACTTGGATTTTTCAGGATTGTGTTCTAAGAATAAAAGGCAGTGATCATCTCATCTAGCAAGTATTGATATGCATGTTGGTTATTACCCATGTGATGAATAACAGGATTTTCACATCATGTTGCTATTTTGTTGTTTTAGATTACCTTTAGTAATTACCTGATTACAGAATTATAATCTACAGTCTCCTGGTTTTCTCTGGTCTCACAGCATCACCCCAGACCCGCTGTCAACATTTTTTGTTTTTTCTCTTAATTTTGCTATTAACCCCTGATCCCCCAGGTATTCTGGCTAGGAACCTTTCCTGAATCCTCCAGAAAATCCATCAGTGCACTTTTGAAACATGCCTCTTATCTTCAAAATGCACCATGCATTTTGGTTGATCTTTCATATTCAGCACTTATGGCTCTGTACCTTCTTGCCAGGTAGTGTACTTTTGCAATTCATTTGAAGAGGTGAAATTAGCACCAGTTTCTAACAGTGCTGAATTTTCCCCAAAAGTGCTTCTTGGAGTGATTTCCTGTAGGATTTTTGGGTGGTTGAGGTTAAATGATGTCCAAATTGCAGCCAGAATTGTTTGATCGATTGAATTCTACTGTGCAAAATGACTTCAAACATTTTCACATAGGGCATGAATCGCCAGTTTGGCCTCGATTTGTGAGGTCTCTTCTCTTAGCCACCGATACAAACTTTGTGTATAGGAAATCCAGTCTGCACAAGTAATCAACCAGACATGCATGTATCAAGCATCTTTCACAGCTTGATTTAAGAGATAAATGATGGAACAGGGTAAAAACTTGTGAAGCTTTGCATGGTAAGGATGATAAGTAAGTAAGACTAATTATGCGGTAGACAATTCAAGCGGAATCTCAATTGATTAGTAATTAGTTCTGAAAAGAACTGGAGGTACAACTCGACGTTGATCAGTATGCCTGATCGTCCTCCTAGGAGAATGCGCCGACTCGAAAATGCTTTAGTAGACTGCTGGAGGATCATCCTGCTGAATACGCTGGAGATTAGTTCGACTGAGGCGCCAAGCAGGCAGGAACTGCTGGAGACTAGGATCCTAGGGGGTTGGGGAGGAGTGGTGCTCACTGAACTGAATCAGTTGTTAACAAGCAGCAGGACTTAGGATATATAGAGATCCCTCAGTCTGGGGTGGTGATGGACTTTGACATGAAGATCCTTCAGTCCGTAGTAGTGGTCGCCAAATTTCGAGAGTCCGCCAGTCGCCAAGCACCGCACACTCAAGAGACAGGACTGTCAAATCGACTGTAGCAGGCAGCCCAACTCATCACGACCCATCGCTGACATGGCACCCCAGACGCATCAGAGAGGCCATCGAGATCGCCAAACACCACATAATTGTGCACACAGGACATCGGGTTTCTACATCAGCCACATTTGGCGCATCACTCACTACTACGGACTGGAAGGATCTTCATATCCAAAGTCCATCACCCACCCCAGACTGAGGGATCTCCTATATCCCAAGTCAAACCACCCTCCTTCCCCTGTGCTTGTTAACAACTTATTCAGTTCAGTGAGCACACCCTCCTCTCCCCCAACCCTTTGTGATCCTACTCAACAGTGTCCTACTCTGCGCTTCAACGAACTAATCCTCCAGCATCCATTCATGGGATGATCCTCCAGCAGTCTACTTAAGCGCAGCAGTATTTCCAGAGTCCTATTCTTCTGAGGATTATCATCAGAGCATACCGATCGAAATCGTCGAAGTTGTAACCTCCAGTTCTTTTCAGAACTAATTACTACCTTCAATTGAGATTCCACATGGTGTCACCGCAATTAGTCTTACTTAAATGATGGAACAGTATTAAGTTTTTCTATGACATGCATGCGACTTCTGTTGATACAAAAACTGTTTTGATATTGGTGTGAAAAGATATGTACCGCTATTTTGTAAAGAATCTTAATTCTGACAAAATGTATCATTTTTTGTGTATTTTTAAGACATGGCAATATTAGTAATATTGATTTCTGTTTTAAAAAACGACAGCATGGAATAAATGTTGTGATTTGTCACCTTCTTGAGGAGTGTCAACAACTCTTGTTTTCTGATCGGTGCAAACCAATTTCAGAAAAAAGTATAAGGGTTTATGCTAGCACCATGTAAATAATCTCTTAGGAGTTGTAATAATTGTTAGTCTCTGGAGAAGAACCGGTCAGAGAAACCTCGATTATTTACAGTAGAGAATATAAGTAGGATATGAGCAGTATGAGGAAGAGCGTAGGAGTAAGGTTTATGTAGTACACAGTTAATGGCAACAATCTCTTCTAGAGTATGGAACACTGCGGTGGTTCTTTCTCAGAACGTGGTGGTGAGAAATCAACGCTTGAATCAGTGTACTCTGATTGTCTTCAGGATCAGTGTACTTGATCTTCCTGAAGACGATCAGAGTATGCTGATCGAAATGTTGAGTTTCTCACCACCACTCTGAGGAGAACCACCAACTATTACATCTCCTAAGAGATTGGTAAACTAGAAGCTGCAGGGCTTGCGAATGACAAGTAAGACCAATTGGCGGTGACACCATGTAAGAACCCCAATTGAGGTAATTAGTTCCAAAAGAACTGGAAGTATGTCCCATCGCTTCTGGGATCAGTATGCCTGACCCACCTCAGGAGAATGCCGGACTCTTGAAACCACAATATTAAGTAGGTTGCTGGAGGATCATCCCCTGCTGGAGGATTAGTTCGCTGAGGCAGGCGGAAACTGTGAGACCAGGGGACTAGGGATCCTAGGTGTAAGGGGGAGAGGAGTGTGCTCACTGAATCAATCAAAGCAGTACAAGCACAGGAAGGAGGTGGTTGACTGTGAGTTATAGGGGATCCCTCAGTCTGGTTGGTTATGGACTGACAGATCCTTCAGTTCAGTATGGGGCGCCAAATGTCGCTGATGAAGAAACCGATGTCCCAGGCACAGCAACGTGTTTGGATTTATCCGCTGGTCTTCTGATGCTGCCTGGGGTGCCATGGCAACATGGGTGTGATGAGTTGGGCTGCCGCCAGTTCAGATTTGGTGGTCTTGGATGTGAAAAGTTGACTACGGCGGACTTTCAAATTTCCTAAGAGATTATTTACATGGAAACTAGTCGCAAACCTTTACTCCTACTGTAATTCCACCATGCAAAGCTTCATATCCTACTTCAAATTTCAGAGAAGAAAGAAAAACATGTACATGTACAAAAAAGTACTGTAAATGGGTTGAATATTTTTGACATTAATGCTGCTCGCCACAGTGAAAACTGGCCTTTTGAAAAGTGTCAGAAATGTTTAAATACATTTTCCTAATTTTCACAATTTCGAGACATGCACCGTAACAAAATGAAAGAGCTGGAGAACTGATATTTTGAAGAGTGATAACAAGTAAAACATGACTTATTTTTTTTTTACTGTTCTTCCTTTGATTATATTCTTTTACTAACCAAAAAGTTATGAAATTTAATTTCATGCTACTCATAGTGTTAGTATTTAAATCTTTAAAAGAAAATGATATTTTTGTATACCATTTAGTTACTGGTTTAAGGCATTATCAACAAATTTCAAAGTTAATGTTTTTGGTGAGACTTTTAGTAGCAGTGTTTTAATCCAAATCAGATGCTCTTCGGGAAGTTCTTCATATTAATCCTTTAGTAAAAATAATCATAAGTATATATAATGTACGTATTTTTTGTCAACAATTTTGAGTTTCATGAGTTTTGCTGATAAATTTGCTGGATCGGTAAGTGGCATCTATAGACATTACTTTGATTCTTTTAACCAATGTGTTGTATCTGGTGACTTTAGGTATCACAAATTGTTATATATTTAACAAGATGAATAAATTATGATACAAGATAAATTAACCCTTTCTAAGTCGAGGAGTCCGTAGATTTCTGATTCTTCACATCGTGCTGCTGTCAGGAATTCCAGATGAGCATTGACTAAGGCTGGTTGTGACCCGTGTAATCTCTTAACATTGAGTTTTGAGGTTCTTTAAAGCCATATACACTATTGTAAGGTTGTGCAGGGTATCCAGGTACCTGGACCAAAACTGTCATTACCTGGTTCCATTTTTTCAGTTCCACTTAACCTGTAAACCAATCTTTTAAAATTCAGATTCTTAACATTTGAGCTGTGCCAAGCAAAAAATCTGCGACTACCTTGAATAATATATAATGTTTACACTTTACACTAGATAACGCTTTTGTAGTATTTATGGACGGTTTGCCTACAGTCACAATTTCTCCAACTGATCTAGTGTGATACAACAAGTTTGCCTATTGTTTGCAGTTATTGGATTAGTGTATGCTTTATGTCTGCATCACTTGGGAGTGTGTGCCGTGAGCTATTAATAAAAGTGTTGTTGAAATTGAAAATTAAACGGGTATCCTGGTATCCGACTTGGATTTGATATCTCGGGTTCCAAAAATATCCTAAAATGAACAGCCCTACACCTCATCACTTTAGTAAAACATGAATGAGTAAGTTTTCATAAAACTTAGTAACAGTCTGTGGCTGGAGGGGTCTACTGCACCCCCCATAACCCACCGCCACTGGGATATTTTTTTTTTGTTCCTTTGGATGTCCTAAACACGAACAAAGATGTTAACATTGAAAATTTTGGGTTGCACTATCTGTTCTGGCCCACTATTGTTTCACCCGCAGGAGTAATGGAGCTTTATGTATATGATAATTCAGCACTAGGGTGGAAGAAGACTCAAAGCATCTCCTATACCTATTTACTCCACTCATGGGTTCTTCATCTCTATTAGTCATGTAATCTTGGTACAATTAATCAGTTCAGTCATATGTCAGTCATGATGACGCTTCATCGGTTTTCATGAAAACGCACTGGTAGAGGGCATTATAATTGTAATGAGTTTTATGCATATTTTAATTATTGGGATTTTCAGACAATATCTCATTAGTAAATCATTTAGTTTTTATTGTTGCACACCAAAAACAAAAAAATTTATTAATTCTATGCCTTAAATGGGTTTGTCTATGTCTAATGTGTAACCACAAAAATGTAAGTTAACTTAGAATTCTTTTGGATTTTCTATCTCTGGGGAACCTTTTCAGCCCCCATGGTATTAAGCTTAAGTTGGACGCCCCATATCACTTCATATTGAATAACCTTTTATTTCTCAAACATGCTTTGGACCGGCATTAACTCAAACTTGGCACAATAAATGTTCATATTCACATGTTGTCAAGATGATATCATTATTGTCATGGAAACTACCTCTCTAGATGGGCGCTTGTACTTGGATGCATATTATGCACACATGAATTAATGGATACAATTATTTCTTATTTTTAGCCATTGTAGTACACTTGGGTATCACTTATGTGGATAAAGTATCATTAAGTTATCATTGCTCACAAGGATGTGTCAATGTCAAACAAAGATAAATTTGAAAAATATTTTATTAAGGGGTCTTCTGGAGCTCATTGTTTAAGTTTTCCCTCCTCACTGTGTCAAATTCAACCGAAATTCTTAGCATTTGGGGTGGGAGGGATTACACAACCTCCATTACTCAGGCAGTGCTTTTGACTTACATTAATAAAACTTGACATTAAATGTTACATGTATATGTCGTCAGGATGATCGCCATTGATACTGCCACATAAACCACCTCTCAGAGAAGGCGTTGTATTTGGATGAAGATTAAAAGCTAAATGAATAAAATGGTTAAAAGTATTTTTTTTTTAGCTTATTGTACCTGCAGTACAATTATAGGATAATGTATTATTAAGTTTTAACTGGATATGATATGTTAACCTCTAGTGTAAGAAAAACAAAGGATTAATTTGAAAATGTTCAGGTTGTTGTCTCTGGAGATCAATATTAACGCCCTCTATCAGCCCCCTTGTTCAGTCAAGAATCTTTATCATATGGGGTGGGAGGGATTAAACAAACCTATTACTCTGGCATGCTTTGATTTACATTCATAAAATTTGGTTCTATGTAGATGTTGTCAAGGTATGACATTGGTTTTGATGGAAACATCTTTTTGTGTTGTACCAGCATGTTCTGGGTTCATTGCTGACCAAGTCCTTGTTCGTAAGAAGAAGCTTCCTGTTCTGGAGATGGCGAGTCCACCTTGTACAAGGTGAAAGCTGCATCCATTCCTTGGAAGGAAGCCTCGATTGCAGACCCAGGCTGTATGGGAGCACCAAATCAATATGTTGGAGTTATGAAACCTTTCTGAAAGGACTCCTGAAAGGATGCAGTATCCTCATATAAGTCAGATGAATACCAACAGTGTTGGAATATAGGCCAACACTGCAGCACTCCTGTTCCAAGTGATCCCATCTCTGAAATGTGGCTTCCCTAACATGGGGATGTATGAGCCAAGGCAGAGCTAAGGCATCTGCCTGTCAACACCATCTGCCATCCAAACTCAGTGACACACGTTTTACTTTTCAGGAAGGGTTATTCTAATGGAATGTCACTCCGCCTGCTTTTAGCACAGGAAATCATCAACCAGCTTGAAAGGGTTCACATGGGCTATATGGTTCTTCCAAAACATGAATGTATTTCATCCACATGATGTTCCATTCAAATGCGATCTTAGATTCACCAAGCTTAGTGGATCGATTCAATGGGACAGCCTGCCTGTGGGGCTCCTGTAGGCTGTATACTCTCTAGGGGTGCGCCAAAGGCACCCTGTGACTGTGCATAGGGGTATTGTCTGCCCTCGTCCACCACAGTGAGTATGTCATACTGCACCACAGAAGAGCAGAATTCAGCAGAAATGTAAACAAACTATATTGAAAGTGCATAGGATGGTACTTGCTCTCGTGAGTTCTGGGCCATACAGCACAAGCTGGCACAAGCTGGACAAAAACAGGACAAACTGGCACAGGATGGCACAGGACTACACAAACCGCACTGTCCGCAGGCACAGGCTGGCACAAAACTAATGAAGGTGAACAAACTAATGAAGTAATCTGTTGGTAACACCTATGGATAAAACGAATTAAGGCTCAGGACTTTTCAAACTCCCTCCGAAAGGATAAGTGGTGATCCCAGGAGTGCCTTTTGTGCCGCCACAGGTTGTGTTGTATGGCAAGAACTATACGGTGAGGAGAGCTAACAATGTTATCCCACACACTTTCAATATAGTTTCTGTGGTAGTAGCAAACATACTCCTGTGGTGGACAGAGCCTGAACAATACCCTGCACACAAAATCGGGTGCCTTCGACCCACCCCTCATAGAAATAAGTACCAGCCTACACAGCCTCGCAGGAAAGCAGTGAATCAAGTTGACTAATCAAGGTATGAATTGAGCACATCTGTAGGCAATGTCTGTGGATAAATACATTCTATGTTTGAAGAGAACCATATAGCTCCATGTGAACCCTTCGTCAAGCCGGTTGATTATTTCTATGCTCAAAAACCAGGCCGGATTGACCTTCCATTGGATAAATAACTCCTTCCCGAAAATAAAACGTAAGTCACTTGAGTTTCTGGATGGCAGATGAATTGGGTTGACAGACAGATGCCTTGGCTCATACATCAAGCAGCAGTCCCCATGTTAGGGGAAGCCACATTTCGGAACAAGTGCCAACACTGTCTGACTTTATGAGGTTAATGTATCCTTTCAGGAAGTTTCCATATTGATTTGGTGCTCCTCATTCAGCCTGGAATGAGGCTTTCCCTTGTAACGGTGGACTCACCATCCCAAATAATAATAACTTCAGTTTATACTGCGCTTTTCCTAAGGATACAAGGCGCAGATATGAACAGTACAGCAATCATTTAAGTATTAATAAAGCACTCATGGAAATAGATAATCCTTAAGTGAAATTTTTGAATGAGTTTAGACTTGTAGCATTCTAATATGCACAGGTAACCTGTTCCATAGGATATGGTGTAGCGTCAATCGAGAAGCTGCTCTCTATCTCCAGCACATTTCTTGTAACAGGAACAACAAAATCTGATACTGCCTGTGGAGCGAAGTTCTCATCATGTTACTAGATGGAATTTTGACAACTAGGCAGTCTTGGATGTATTGGGAGAGCCCATTCAGTGACTTGTATACATACAACAACAAGTTTTATACATAATTTTTCACTTACTGGTAACCAATGAAGTTGACTCAGTAGAGGAGTAACATGCTCAAATTTGGGTTTAAGACATATTAAACGCGGGCACACTTATTTTGCAATTTCTGCAAGCCGCTTGAGATCTTTTTAGAAATGCCATTAAACAAACACATTGCAATAATCCAGACGTGAAAGAATGATAGTCCTAACTGTATTGTGACAGGATGTATCAAAATCAATGTATGGATCGAATTCTGCTTAGATGTTTCTGATAAGCCAATTTATAGACTTTACAGAGTTGAGTCACATGATCAGTACATACTCATTTGATGATCTAAAAACAATCCCAAGGTTCCGAATAGACTTCTACTGTGAAATATCTCAACACCATCAAGTAGGAGGCTGATATTATCCATTTTTTTCAGATGATGTGGGATGCCGCAAACAAAAAATTCCGCCTTTTGTCTTGATTTGAGCTCTTGAGCTTGCTTTTGATCATCCAATGCTGGAATGCTCAGCTACACACTTAGAGAGTTTAAAAAGAGCAGATTGAACATCACCCAGGAATGTTGGGATCAAACTGTCGTTGATATATATCTGAATGTCATCAAAGATATATATGATATTTTACATTATGATGACATAAATATTTTTCCAACATCATGAATATAAACTACATAAACCAAAAGGGCCTGTGGACTGAGCCCTGGGAAGGCCATAATCCAAAAAAAAAAGGTCATGAGAATATGCACCTGATACAAATACACGGAAAGATCTATTTTCAAGATATGTACTGTACCATTATCCAGGGCTGAGCCAACAATTCCGCAAAATCATCTCTGAGCCTTTGCACTGAGAAAATCCCATGGTCGATCAGTATCGTAATGCTGCTGATAGATCTAACATCAGCAACAAAACAGCTTTTTGATTGTCAACCTCGCTAGAAAAAGCACCGGCTAGGAACGCAAGTCAGCCAAGCTGTCTCCGTACTATGACGACTCCTTATATGCTGACTGCATAGGCTCAGAAAGATTGTGGGAGTCCATACGTCAATTATTTGAGATGAAGCACACTTCTAACACCTTAAGATGTAAATTCAAGATTTGCTATTGGACTGCAATTCTTAAGTTCATTATAATTGAGAGTTGTTTTTTCAAAACAGGAGTGATGATGGATTTATGGAAATCATGCCAGGGAACACACCAGAGTGTATTACGTAAGTATTAACAATTCTACATAATGTTGGGAGCAGAACATCAATATAAGCTGTTTAATCCAACCATGTGGGCATGGGTCAATAAGAGCACAAGATTTATTAGGACACTTTTTAATGATTCAAGAAGTTTCTTTGGGTCACCTCTCAAATTCAGAGAATTTACATGCAACAGGTGGACGATTGGGCAAGTACATAACTCAATAGTTTACACCACTACTACTAAGAACCATACCATCAACCTCATTACGTATCTTATTCTGACCTCTCTCAATAAAGAATCTGCTAAAAATCATTTGCAAGGTCCCCAGGACAGTCATGTGCAATAGGATAGCTTTTGGGGTTGGTTTTATTTAAAGCTCATTTACGGTCTTATACATGTCCTTGACACCTGCAGCGTTAAAAGTCTATCCTTGTAATACCCGGCTTCCCGCCTTAGACTCGCTAGATAAATCATTAATATTCTTGTTTAGATCGCTAGATGCCTTTTTCGCGACTGGCATCAGATCTTAAGCCGCAACATCTCCTTTCACATCGAGCCGGCCGTTTTCTCTAGCAACCACGTGATTTCACGGATTCACCATACCAGGCAGGACGATGTTTAACACCGCGGGTTATGTGGATGGAGGGGCATGAGAGTCCAAACTCAGAGCATGCCTTGTTATGGACTTTGCAGCACACAGATCATTTATATTGTCAAAGTCATGTGGGAGGCAATATCATGCATTCTTTTTTGCAGCAAGGTCTTTGAAAAGATCTGCGATCAATGGAGCTTATATTTACGTATTGTGTGAGTAAACTTTACTAGCCAATGGTTTTGGCAAGTCTAAGACACAGTTTATCATATAGTGATCTTTGCAAAATTACTTCTATCAATCAAATACTTCTCATGATCAACAGATCATCATGTCTAGTTATAAACAAATCAATAGTATGCCCACATCTGGCGATGGCGAGTAGGATCAATGATATGTTGCACAAGTCCAGCTGATGTCAGGGTGGTAACAAAACGACTAACATCAGACTTAAAAGGCATATCATAGTGTATGTTGAAGTCCCCAACTAAAAGGATTTTGCACAGGTAATAAGTTCACACCACTAACAAATTATCAAAAGTTCTCAAGAAAATCACTCGCTTCAATCTATTCTTAGGATGGATGGTAGGTCTATAGACCACAATTATAGTCAGTGTCCTGGATATATTTGACACTATGCAGCATACTCAAAAGTTTTAAATTTGGGGAAAGCTGAACATTACTCACAGGTCCAAGTGATGTATTTGATACTTAAACAGGATACCTTACTCCACCGGATGAGATCATCAGAATCTCTGGGGAACATTAATGAAGGTGTAGCTTGTGGGGACACAGCTCACCTATTGGCTTATGCCACAGGATTCAGGCCTTCAGGCTCAAAGCCACTTTTGCCTCAGTTAGCACAAGTACATCTATGTCACGCATCAGTTACATAGTCACATAATTTATCGGTTTTATTTCCTTACAGATTGTGCATTCCACACAATTTAGGTTTAGTTTATTCATTAATATGCAAATTGTTAAAGATTCTTGATATCGGGCATAGATTTTTCCCCTTTCCACCTCTACACCCACGCCAGCTAGGAATTCTTTGGAGCAGATGCCCACACCTGTAGGGTTCTATACATGGAGCTAGCAACTCTACCCTTTTAACAACAATAGTTCTTGCTTTGCTGAAGTTCCAGTAATTCCTCAGACAGGGAGATATTTGGAGCCATTGTACCAGCCAGGCTTATATTGGAGAGTTAAGTATAGTGCATACAATACAAGACCAATCATGTGTATCCAAGTGTAGGAGTCCCATCAATTCAGTGTGTGATAATCAATACAAGTCACTATACCTGTGTATACTGTAGTAATGTACAGTATGTGTCCATGACCAATATCAAGTCAGATCCGATGATTATTTTTTATCATAAATCACTCAAAATCAGTTCAGGATATCATCTGATGGTGGAGTCCAGAATGATCACTGCATTACACCCAACAGATTGATGTACTTTTTAATGGCAAACTCACAGTAAAAACTTGTGAAATTTGACAAAATATCAAGAGCCCTGTATAGTGCAGCCTTAGGCGCATCAAGAGCATCAAACAGGAAGCTCTTCTTACAGACAAAGACCTAATCAGTAATGAAACAGAAGATGTAGTACAACATAGAAGTTTCCATGGAAACCAATCATCTTGACAACATACATGAACAGAACATGCGCCAAATTTTATGAATGTAATTCAAAGCATGTCGGAGTAATGGAGGTTTGTTTAATCCCTCACACCCCATATGCTAAGGATTATTGGCTCAATAAGGACCCGATAGGGGCTTAAACACTGATCTCCAGAGACAACTTAATCCAAGATTTTCAAATTTATCCTTACACTAGAGTTGACATATCATATCCAGTTAAAACTTAATGATACATTATCCCTATAGTGTATTACAATAGCTAAAAATAAGAAATATATTAACCATTTATTCATTTGATAATATTTATCAAAACAGCCCTCTAGAGGTAGTTTCTATGGCAACCAATGATGTTATCCTGATATATACATTAACATTTAAGTGTCAAGTTTTATTAATGTGTCAAAGCATGCCGGGGTAATGGAGGTTTGTAATCCCTCCCACCCCAAATGCTAAGGATTCCGCTGAATTTGACATAGGGCTAAACAATGAGCTCCAGAGACCCCTTAACAAAATATTTTCAAATTTATTTTTCGTTTTCTTTACATTGATGACACATCCTTGTGAAGTAAAATTTAATGATACTTTATCCCATAGTGATAACTAGTGTCCCACAATGATTAAAAAAAAACAATAATTGATGCATCCAAGTGCAGCCCTCTAGAGGTAGTTCCTACAACCAAACAAATCATCTTGACGACGTGAATGAACTTTATTGTCCCAGTTTGATTAAGTAGCCAAAGCATGTTCCAGAAATAAAGGATTAGTCAAAAGTGAAATGGACGCCCAACTAATCTTAATACCATGGGCAAAAAAGTTCCCCAGAGATAGAAAAATCCAAAAACTTCAAGTTAACACTTTTTTGTGGTTACATTAGACATGGAAACCCATTTAAGGCATAAATTAAATTTAAATTTTTTTGTTCTTGGTGAACAATAAAAACAAATGATTTATAATGAATATTTTTCTAAAAATCCTACAATTAAAATATAATATACGTGCAATTATAGCCCCCTCTACCGGTCATTTTCACGAACCGATGTCATCATGACACATATGACTGACTTTAAATTTGTACCGTTACATGATAATAGGTGAAGCATGATGGAGTAATGAGATGTTTGATCTTTTTCCCACCCCTAGTGCTAAGAATTATCAGCATATCTCATTATAGGGTAAACAATAGTGGGCCAGAACAGATAGTGCAACCCAAAATTTTAATGTTAAATCTTTTTTTCGTGTTTTAGGACACCCAAAGGAACAAAAATATTGGTGGGTGGGTTATGGGGGAGACCGCCAGCCCCACAGACTATAGCCTATTAATTTTTGGCCCAGGTGTGCGAATGTTATTTGGAACTTGACCGTTATTTAATTTATTACACCACCATCAGCCCTGGGTGGTCAGCCTTCATTGGGGGCTCATTCCTTGCCTGGTCAGCATGCAGGCTACTGGGATCTACATGTACTGTTCACCCAAACCTTGTTTCCTTGTCTACATTATTCTGAGTCTGTGAAATGAACTTATTTCTAAATCCCGGCTAATACCTTGATCAGAATGAGGCACAAACAGAAAGCAGCAAAAGCCTAGGAGGGTGTGCAACATAAAACAGACAAAAACGGGATGAGACAAAGGGAGGATGAGAAACAGACACTAAAAGGAGGATGTTGGGAAAAATACAAAAAACTAAGTGTGAACTAACACTGTTACAAAAGCAGCAAATTTGTAAGAATGCAGTACCACTACAGATATCACCAACTTTGTTATAGAAAGATGATTGAGAATAAGCTTGGGATAACACGATAATATCAATATAGCGATACTTTTTTATTCGATTACGATATCGAGAAACTTTTCAGTTATCGAGAATCGGCAAAACCAATTAATAAAACATATCGGATAAAAAAAAAATCACCATTGTGAGTCAAGTCAAATTCATGAAACAAATTGGACAGGCTTTTCAGAAAATGTTGAGGCAAAAAATTTTGAAATCAGGAGAAACTGAGAAATCACAGGGGAGTAAAATTTGGGTTGCAAACCATATTTATTTTGACTGAGATATTTTGAGCTGAATTTTGCATGCCCCATGACCAGTGATGTAGTGCCTTGATGCTGAGCCTTGGCCTTAAGGCTTGATTTAGGCCTTTGGGCCTTAGCCTTTTAGGGCAAAGCCTTGGCCTTGAGGGTCAAAGCCTTGCTCTTCAAGGCCCATCGATTTTAATTTTCAGGTAAAATTTTTTTGAAATTTTGCTTTTTTACAAACATACAACTTGGTCAGCTGTTGCCAAAGTCTGCAGTATCTAATTTAATCATGTTTTACCATGGAGGAAAACACTTTTGGTTTGCCCCTTTCCTTTACACATCACATTTTTTTACCATGA
>JAQQFT010000521.1:0-24430 GCA_029582265.1 Zoroaster sp. YZ-2022 | reverse complement strand
TGTGAGTGAGTCATTTTTAAAAATAAAATAATAGTAAAAATTTTTTTTTTTTCAAACAAATTTGCAAAAAGTAGCAGAGGGACCGGAGGGGGTTGAATTTTCTGGGCGCCCCAGCGTGATAACCACCTTGCACCCTTCTGGAATCGGAAACCCCGGTCCCTCCTTTCCCCCCCGTAACCAACATCGAATGGGGGAAAACTGGGGGCCCCCCCCTTGCTGCTCCCCAAAACCCCCAAGCCCCCAAATTAGGTTGTTCTGGGGTTTCAAACCGCGTTGCATTTCCCAGTGGCCCGCCAACGTGCTGCGCCATCTGGACCATATTATAGACGGTTAAATTAAACCTATTTAAATAAAGGGTTTGGTGTGTTGCCCCTAAAAGAAAACAAAAAGCAGGGGGGATTTAAACGGGGATCCCCGCACGTACGTCAGTGTCAATCCATTGACCACCACCCCCGACTTTTGCTATAAAAGGGGTTCATCATCATTTGAGGGATGGGAATGCTCATTGATTTTGTAGGATTTTAAATTTCATTTTAATTTTCATGTTCCCAAAAACATATTTTTAAAAAAAGGGAAACTGACAATAGTTTTTTATTTCATTTTTTCCCTGGTTTTTTAAGTCTACCGCCCCGTGTGAAATGAACAATGGGGACAATAGGGGAGAAAAAAGGGGTCCTTGGTCCCCCAATTTGGTCTCGAACCGTAATAACCCAACATGATATATGTATTTTTTTTTAAATTTTTTTTCTTTGTTTTTTTGAGGGGGGGGTGGGTGTGGGATAAAAAACCCCAAACCAGGGGCTCACTGAATTATCACTTTGGGATCACAGTTCGAGTAATTGGTGGCCAGGACCCCCTTTTTGTTCTCCTCAATTGTTCGACCAGTTTTTGTCCCGTTAAAGAGTTCACAAACACATTTTCGGGGGGAAACCATTGTTATTGGACACCCCCTTTTTTTTTCTATCTTGTAAAAAGATGAATCCCTTTCTTCAAACAATCAGGAAATGCCTGGGCTAATGGATTAGACCGATATCCGGGGAGGCATCCCAGTTCAGTCCCCTTTTGTGTTTTCTTTTTCTTTTTTGTGTGCCAAAAAATTCAAACCCTTTTTTTAAAGTTATCCTGTCCCAAACTAAATTTCATTAACACATGATTCAATGAGCCCCAAACTTCTCACTTTGGTGGTTTGCACCCCGGGATTTCCTGATTGTAATTTTTTAAATGCCGGGGGGAAAAGCATGGTGATAAGGCACACCCCTCGTATGAAAAACAACATTGTTTGGGGGGGGGATGAAAACTTCCCCAAAGAATTTATCCTGATTGATATAAAACTTGCAACAGACAGATATGAGTTCTTATAAAGTGATGCAACTCTTTCGCAAAAGGGGGCAAGCGGGTGTTACGTCAAAGAAGATAGAAAAAGGGCGCTCTTTGTGATGGATTGAGAAAGAACGTTTCATCAAAAAAATTACTATCAATTGAAATTTCACATGGTGTCACCGCAATTAGTCTTACTTACCCTCTTCACCATGAAAAGCTACAAGTTTTACCTAATAAACATGACGGCTCATTTTTTTAATCCTCTGCTTGGAGGGCGTTCGTTTTCCCCTTTTTACGGCTTCAATCAAATAAAGCGCGTTTTAAATATCCGTACCTTTAAAACCCTTTTAAAATTTGGGGTGTTCGAGCGCAAGGCGAAACCTTTTTTTTGCTGTTTTTAATTTTTTTATTTCCCTTTTCCATGGCGATCGTCCGGAAAAAAAAAAGAATCCTTGCTAGTAAAAGCCTTCAAACTTAACACATAAACAGAACATATCAACGGGCAAACCGTTTCTGACGTCATGATTACGTCTGGGTGTCAAATTACGCTAAATCAAAATTTAATATTTCGAAAATCATTCCAAAACCCAAAAATATTTTCACAATTTTTGCATCATCTGGATCTTAAATTTTTAATTTTTTTTTTTGACGTGATCCCAATCGCCCTTTTCCCCCAAAACCGGGTTGAAAATTCAAAATTTAAAAATCATATCTCATAACCATATAAATTTTTTTCCAAATCTTTTATTATCGATCGAACATGTCACTTTCTTTCAGACGTGCCCCCAAAACTGACCTTTCCCTTTCCCGGCAAACCGGAAGGTTAAGTAAAACAATATCTTACTTTCCCCTTTTGTAGAATAGACATATCGCGGGGCAGAATACAACCAGAAAATACGGGTTTAAAATTTGGTCCAACAAAAGGGCCTTTGTCACACGGGGCCGGGCTTTTAGCAAAAAAAGTTGCTGGCAATGAGATTCTCAGTTGCCCGGGGGAAAATTTCATCAACCATGGCAATGAGTAGACTAGCGGGTTTTTCTATTTTGAGGCAATCTGTCGAGGCAATTCCAATAAATTGCGTATCGGATCACGTGACTTTTTATCAAACAAAACATTTTCAGCGGCCCCATTTAATTCTGTTTACATAAAAAAATACTGGGGAATTTGGTTTCTTTTTAACCCCCAAAGAAAAATACAAGAACATAAATGGTTACCGAAAAAGGGGAAAAATATAATTCATTATTAAGAGGTAATGAAATTTGGGGTTTTTCCCTAAAATTTTGGGTTTTGTAAAGGCCTTTTCCTAATTTTGCACATGCAATCAATGGAGGTTGCGTCCAACTGTTGAAGATCTATTTCATGTTTCTAAAACATACTGAGTCTATTTTTCGCTGTTTTGCAGTGTCCCCACATGATTTTAAGTTTGTTTTTAACTAAGGATAAGCTGAGCATGGGTTTATTGCCCAAAAAAAATTTTAAAAAACCCCAGCAGTCAAAGTCAAACATCGTAACTCGCCTACATATAATGTACAGTACATATACATGAAAATCCAGTAAATATAAAATGTTGTGTTTGTTGTCTTCTGCAATTCCTTTCTTCGTGTCCAAAATACCCCTAACTCAACCTAAAGAATCTTTTCTTGATTAGTCTGCTAGTTGTAGCCAAAAATTTCATGGGGCACCTGTTTTCTGAGCTGGGTTTACATTTGTTGTTTTGTTATTATTAAAAACAAGTCGCCTCTATTTTAAAGAAAGGTCGGTCTTATAAAAAAAAAACGATGAAGACCTGAAAAAAAAAGAAAACTAATAAATAAAGAAAAAGCTGCAGGGGGATGAGTTAATAGGTTTAATTTGGGGAAAAATAAACATGGGTGTGTTGGTGGAAACATGTTACCCAATTATAGGGGGAAATTCTCTTACTGGAGTAATACATTTTGGGCCCTTTCCCCCCATTCAAAAATTTTTCACAGAATCATTTGAACATTTTTTATTTTTGTATTTAGCCCCCAGTTTTGGGGTTTTGGAATTAGATGCAATGGCTGGCATCAGTGAGCAGTTCAAAAACCAAAAAGCATCTAAAACCCAAAGGTAACCAAAAATCTGTGGTACAATTATTGTAAATGTGTGTGTGTGTGTGTGTGTGGTGATTGCATTCCCCTGACCCCTATGATCCCCACATGACCCCCCCAAACCCTACATTGAAGATTGGATTTTATTTTAAAAAAGAAATTTTTTTTAAACTTTATCCACAATTTTTATTCTTTCCCAGGAAAACAGGCCCAACTCGTATGGTCCAACTTACTTTTAAACCATATTTTTTGGGTCCTCATAAAAATATTTATTAGAATTTTTGGCATTGATTGACATCCGGAAAAGCTACACATAGTGTCAAAGTTCCTAAAAACTAGTTTTATGTTTTTGGTGGTATGGATATTGGTTTACTTGATACCCAAATTTTCTCGCAAAAGTGTCCGAAACAAATACCAACATTTTTTGGGAATAATGAAACAGTCAATCATGGGGGAAAGGAGGCTCGAAATTTTCTTTCCATTGTAAACCTAACAAAAGGCATTGTTTGAAGGGATCATTTCAAAAGTTCATAAGTTTCAAATTACATCAATCCATCATCCTGATAATAACATAAGGGGGCATTCTAATTTGGTTTTTTTAGCATAATTTTCTTCTCCTTTTAAAACATTTAATATTGTTTTACATGATTGTTTATATTTCAGATCATCGGTATCCTTTTGGGCCATGCTGGTGTGTCAGAGTTTTGTGTTTTTGGATCCAATGGCCAGCATTTGAGTTTATCCATTCATAAAAAGGAGTTAAATGTTTTATTTTTATGGACTTATCCTATCTGTGGCAGTTTTCCCCCAAGAGAATTGATTTTTGGACCTCAAGACATATTGGTCTTTCTAAATTTCTTTAACATGTTAGAAAAATTATGGGGAAATTTTATTATATTTTTGACTGGAAAACATCCCCCAAAATGTAGTTATTTAAACAATATCTGTTGGTGATCTAGTAAAAAGTATATTGCCGACGTGAATCCCCCGGGGTTTGGGGCCCTATAAAAATAGTAAACATAACCCCCCCCCTTATTGCATGGGTGTTCAGCCTTGGGAAAACCCTTTTGAAACACCCAATTAAAAACACTAGTATAAGGGGCCCCATTTTTTGCTGTTGCCCTCCCCCTTCCTAGTTCTTGGATTCTATAGTTTTCAATGATAGACCAAAAAAATTTGAAAACAAATTTTTGTTCATCACCAGGGGAGACATCCATCACTAAGAACTTGGGGGGGAAAACATTTTTTTCAAAAAAACCGATTCAAACAACCCCGAATGTCACCCCTTCTGAAATCACTAAATCTAATACAGGTGTAAAATTTTTTTTAAATCAATTTTTTTGTTTTTTTGTCAACAAAGGATCATGGTTGGGGTTATTTACACAAGTATTTCACTTGTTGCTGTGTAAACCAAAATTTTATTTTTGTTGGGTTTCAAGTGGTTAAACAGGTCAACAAAGGGTTTCAATTGATTGTGGGAGGGAAAATAACAAAAGTCAAGTCATAAAAACCCCCCAGACAGTTAAAAAAAATTATTATTTATTGTTTTATTACAATTTTCAAGCACCCATACAACCCTTTTATTTTTCAGTGTCTAACAATTTATGTAAAAAAGGCATCATCTTTATTTGTAAATCTGTGTATGGAAAACATTTTTAATCGGGGAAAACCCTTTAAATGTAAAAATCAATGTAAAATTTTTTTTCAAATTTTTAAATTATTTTGTAATTTTTGCAGATTGGTGCAAAGACAATTTATAAGCATGTCTAAGGAGATGTTTATTCAGTGTCACTATCATTGTAATTTTTCTTACACTTTTTTTTAAACGACCTGAAATTTAATATATTATAAAAAAGATCCCTCAGTATAAAACATCAGTCCATCAATTAAAATAAAATACAAAACTTAAAACCAATGTTGGTTCATTTAAATCTAAAATTTAAAGGTTTTCCATAAAAATCAAAGGGGAAGCAATTATCAAATTTGATCTAGTGGATATAATTACAAATTTTGTTTGTTTGGGGAAATTTTTACTTTTGTGGGGGGGGGGAAATGGAAAGCACGGTGCAATTTCTTAACTTTATCATGTAGTAGTTATAAACTTTTTTTTAAAAAGGGTAATTAGCATATCCATAAAGCAACCCCCCCCAATTTTAATCCCGTTACTATACATTGTCCCCATACGCTAAAAAAACTTTTGGCTTTTCCCCTTATAATCTGAATAGGGTTTATCTCCAAACCCCCAAATATTTTTATGGTATTTTGTTGATTTATCATCAGCGGTTTTTTAAAAAAATATTTTGGGGGTACAAAATTTAAAAAAAAAAACAGTGTTGCAAGTCACACTTGTTTAAATTTTTAATTTATTGCTTAAATCTCCAACTTTTTCAAGTTCAACACAATATCTCAAGAACTAAATGACATATTGAAAAAAAAAAAATTTTTTACATTAATAGCGTTTTTGTGAAATGACTTATCATAAATCTTTCCAATGGTCCCCTTTGTGGCACACAAGCCATTTTCAAATTTAAAGGTCTATCTCATACTTTAATTTGATGTATAAATTGACAATTTTTTTTTTTTCATAATCCCGGGGTCAAAATGACCCTTTAAACCCCTAATCTACCTTCTTCCTGTCCAAACAGGTTCAAATTCAACACATTCTAAAAAAATTTATATGTCTTTTTAATGAAATGATAGTTATTATAAAAAATGACAAACCCTTGCACAAAATAATATTTACATCATATTTGAAAATTTGATTGAACCGGGAAATGGGCTCGAACACCGTGTTTGTTCTAACAAACACTTAGCTCAGTTTTTTTTGTTTTTTAAAAAATTTTATTTCATGAAATATCGGGCATTTTTTGGCTACACAAGACTTTCCCCAGTCATGATCTTTTAACTTTCCCCTTGTGCCACAGTCACTTCATGCGCAGTGGGGGGATTTTTTGAAGGAAATCAAGTATAAATGTTTCTAAATAAGGTTTGACAGTGTTTGACTTTTAAAAGGACTAGATATCCGGGAAGTAAAGTCAACTTTTACTAATTTTGACCCTTTCAATCACAAAAGGGTTGACAGTGTTTGACTTTTTTAAAAAGATCCTTTTAAAATTATAACAAGAATTATTTTGTCCTGGAAACAAATTTCCGTTTTTGTTGGGCATGATTTACGCGACCCCCAACCGTTTAGGCCCGGCCTGATCTTGACATTGACCAGGGTTCAGGCCAAAGACTTTGGTTTTGGTCGGGACGGTAAAATTTTCGGGGCGGCATATACTTAACCCTTTGTTTATCATCACTGGTTTGATCAATTTTTTTTCCCGGGGTTTGTCCCATGGACGAAAACAAAGCTTTCCTTCTTGTTGGACTATAATGTTTGATCGACCCCCAACCTAAGTTATAGGCTAACCCTGATCTTAAAATTACCATTACATACAGGCTTTAAGTTTTTTAAAAATGTGGTTGTCGAGTTGTCGTCTTGTCGAGGGTTTGGTTTTTGTAGGACCGGGGCTACTAAAAACCCACAACCGACGCAAAAAATGAATAACAACTCAAAAAGTTGTCGGGTTGTCGGGGTTGTCGTGAGTTGTCGGGGTTGTCCTGAGTTATCATGAGTTGTCGGGGTTGTTGTTATTGTCGGTTTTAGTAGGACCGTCTGAGAATGGCCTAAAAATTTGGATATGATTGATGACAATGTTAATGGAGGGCCCTCATCTAAATTTCATTCCATGTCGGTTTTTTTTCCCCCTGCCTCAGCTATAAAACTTTTATACACCATCAACGTTATGTTACATCACTAAAAAACACAACCAAAATACCTTTGACGACAACTCCAACAATTTGAAAGTTGTCGGAGTTGCGGAGTTTCGCTTTTGGGGGTTTTATGGACCCTGAGAAGGGCCTAAAATTTAGGATATGATTGATGACAATGTTAATTGCACTCATCAAAATTTCATTTCATTCAGTTTTGTTTCCCCCCAAAAGCTATACAAAACGTTGTATACCATCAATTTTTTACATCACTAAAATCTGTGATTTGTTCCTTCATTTGCATGGTGACGCGTCCGAAAAATATTTGGGTGCAGTGAATACGGTTGACTATATGCAGTACGAGTTGGTAAAGGGCACGAGTTGGCCCCACAAAATTAGTCTTGACAAAAAAAAATTCCCCCTACCCCAAAGTTTGGGTTTGGCAATAAGCAAAAATTAACGTTAGTTTTGTATAGTCATTATCTGTATACTAAAACAAATTGTACATGTGGGGGTTTTCCCATATGGTTTGGGTCATAGACCTTACAAAAATCATTGGGTTTATGGGTAAACTTGGTGCGGGGGGTGAGGGGACTAGTGCAGGTGAGGACTAAGTGCGGGTACGAGGGGGGCCGAGTTGGCCCCCAAAAATTCATGTCTACTTTGACAACAAAAAAATTCCCTACAAAAGTTTGGGATTGCCAGCCCCCAAATGACAAAAAAAAAGGTTTTGAAAGTCATTATCTGTATACAAAACAAATTGTACATGTATAGGTTTCTCCTATAGGTTTGGGTCAAAGCCTTCAAAATCATTGGGTTATAGGTCAATTTGGTGCAGTGAAGGCAGTTGACTATAGTGCGGGAGAGGGGGGAAGGGGAAGGGGAAGGGCCCCACAAAATTCATGCCTACGACAACAAAAAATTCCCTACCCCAGATTGGATTGCCAGCACACTAATGAAAAAAAAAAGAAGTTAGTTTTGTATAGTCATTATCTGATACTAAAACAAATTGTACATGTATGGTTTTCCCATATGGTTTGGTCTAAAGACCTTACAACAAATCATTGGGGTTATGGGGTCAACTTAAAAAAAAAGACCTTTCCCTTTTTACATACCTACTCCGGTTTTGGAAAAGGCGTGACCCCAGACTCACAGTAGCCCCTTAGTGTTCAAACCAATTTAACATACTGAAGGACTCAAACGTCCCAACATGCAAGGGGGGTTTGAAATCCCGGGGGACTCCCCCGGCAAAAACAAAGGGTGATCGTCTTTAGCTTCCTTCACCGAATAATCCTAACGTAACGTTACGACACAAGTCCCCCAAGACAATGTGGCCCTAATCCCCCACCCCCAGTCCCCCAAACCCTGGTACGTGGTTGAGGGGAAAAAACCCAATAACGAAAACTGTTGGGCATCTTTTTTAAATAACCCCCTTCAGCCCACCGTGATATTTGGGGTTATTGTACAAAGACATATTGAGTTTCCTGGATTAATGAAGGACATGGTCACACAGGGCATGTCGTTCAGAAAAATCTTTTTAATTCGACTCGTTTCAGCCCCGTGATATTTGGGGTGTACTATGTAAAAAGACATATTAATTCACTGGGTTAAAAAGCGACTGGTCAAAATGCATTTTTTGTAAAAGATACAAAACCCCTAAAAAGATATGATGACGCCCAAAAGACATTTGGGCCCAAAAGGCACATCTACAGTCCCCCCAAAATGTATAACTAAAAAAAGTTTGAGATCGGTGTATATTTTTGAGCTATGGTTTTTAAAAAGTTGCCTAATTAAATATTCACCGACTATAAAAAGCAATTAATTAAAAATTTTAGTCAATGACATTTAAAAACGAAGTCAAGGCATAAGCCCATATGGTATATGAGTTGACTTTTCTGACAATGCTAAGAAGGCCTTTTGCTGCCAAAAAGGGCGGTTAAACAATGGGTTTTTGCGAAAAAAAAATAATAATAATAATAATAAAAAAATAAAAATTAATAACTAACATTGGGTGTTTGTCCAACAACCCGCTTTCCTTGTTGTTGGACTATGATTTGACGCGCCCCCAACCAAGTTGTGGGCCCTAGGCCATCTTATTGACCTCTTGACGGTGCTGCACGCTTTTGGCAATTTTAAAAATAATTGTCACAAAGGGGGGCATACTTTTTAAACGGTAATCGTCTTTCCTTCAGAAATAACCCTCGTACATGTACATGTATGTTAAACAACGACAATTTGACAGGGCGGAAAGTTATTAAAAGGGGCGGCATACTATTTTCGGTAATCGTTTTTCCGAGAATAACCCTAACGCGTACATGTTAAACAACGACAGAAGTCGTTAGGGAAAAATTAATTAGAAATCGTTTGGGATCTTCATCCGTAGGAATATAATTAATTGGTTAAAAACAAGGTTTCTAAAGTGTTGCCTTGCATAGGGCAACAAAACAGAAATCTTGAAATAATTGTCAGAGGAGGGCGGCGAATGAAACGGTTTTAGAGATTCATTGCCGGTTAGCTTTAAATAACTGTACGTGTATAAAACTGATTTAGCATCTTGACAGTTAATATTGTCACAAGAGGGGGGCATACTACTTAACCCTTTGTTTATCATCATAAAGCTTTGATTTTTTTTTTTCCGGTTTTTTTGTCCCCCGGACGAACACAAAGTTTCCGTTCTTGCTGGATATAATTTTTGATGCGACCCCAACCAAGTTATGGGCCAACCTGATCTTAAAATTGACGATTGGGTTGAGCCCAAAAGATGCAGTCCGATTTCGGTCGATGTGACGGTCAAAATGAAAATTGACTTGACCATTTACAAATAAATGAAAACTATTATTTCATGTACAATCATGGTTAAACTTTTTATTCATAAAACCCAAATCAATCATGACATCAACTTAAAATATTCTTGATAAAGATTCATTCCAATGGTTTTTTCCATAACAAAAAACTTTGAAAACCAGCAATGTTTTTTCCCCCAAAAATCGATATAAAAATCTTGTCACAGGTCATGGACTTGTATGTTTTTTTTGGATTAACTCGTGACTGGAAATAATTTCCCACATGATAAGGTCAAAAAGTTTCTGCTATAAAAAAAGCCAGAAATTTGCAGTCATCTTTAAATGAGGGTTTGTTTCCCATACCCTGCAAAAGTCTGCTCTGATCTGGATATTTCCCTTTAAATTATATTTCTCGTTCATAAAAAATTGTGTTTTTTTTATGCATATGCATAATAGGCCGATGTTTTTCCCCAAAACTAAAAAATGTCGTGTTTGGGTTTTTCAGTCTTAGTTGACATGTTATCATAAAAAAAAAAAGTACAACTTTTGCTGTCCTTCTTGTTTTCTCTGTAAGACTTTTAAAGTTTGAAAAAAACTTTTCGGGGATGGGCATTTTTAAAAAAAAGGTAAAATTTCGAATTTTTCAAACTGCAAACGGAAAAAAACCACTGATGTGATCAGATTAAACTGTACAGTTATTTTTCCCCAATGCCCTTAAGGAGATGAAAAAATATTTCTTTTATTAAAATGTCCCAAATTACCCTAAAATTATTTCATTTGGGAAAGTTATTTTTTTTAATACCGGGTTTTTTCCCACCCCTTTTGTTTTAAACAGCTTCCCCCTTTTTTATGTCTTCTTATTAAGCCCCGGGGGTTCATCGGTTTCCTGGGACTTTTGCCTTTCAACGACTGGAGGTTAAACCTGCAGAAATTTTGGAAAATAATAGATTTAGTTTTTGTTTTTAATGAACAAATTGTAAAAAAACATTTTTCGAAATAGATGTTTATTGTAAATTTTTACTTAGAAAAACACAGCCCAAATTTCTTGTTTTACCATGGAGATGATTTTACGGGACACCAAGTCAATGACAATTTATAAAGGGTTACTTAAACGGAAAAGAACGTTACAAATGACACAACATTCTTTTCTTCCTTTTGAAAAGGAACCAAAATATATGCAACAAAAGATTCCCAAAATTTTCTTTTTACTGTAATATGCTGGGCTTTTCTCACAAACCCATGCGTTTTGATTGAAGTCCCAAATTGCCCAAAACCCCGCAATCGTTGAAAGTCCCGTCATGGTGCCGCTTTTGGGGATGGAGCCTCATCGGATGACTCTTGTCCATAGGGGAGACGGGTTTTTTGGGTTCACGGTCTGTCTGTAAATAAAAAAAGCACCTTCCTTGTTAAAATTTTTAATTTAATAGAGTATCCTAAAAAAAATTACAATCTATTTTGTAGATATGTTCCTGCTCTCTTGTTTTAAATTTTCCTTAACGCTGAAAGGGTTTGTTTAAAACTTTTTAAAACCTTTTAAATTTGAGTATTTGATCACAAATGTTTTTTCCCAAATGGTTCCCTTTTGAGTAAATATTGTGTTTAAAAATTTCTGAATTTAATGCTTAACCTAAATTTTTTCCCCAAATACTGTGTTAACATTAATTTTTTCTATTTTCATTAATTTTTTGGACTTTTTTTTAAAAATAATTGTCCAGAAAGATTTTATTTAATTTGAGTTTCGAGAAGGGTCCCAAAAACCGACAACTGACGACAACCCCAACAACACGTTCAAAAGCGGAAAATCAAAAAAAAAGTTACAAATATGTTTATAAGGGGCGTGGCATACAAAAGGCTTTTAGTTTGGAAAATGTGGTTATCGTGAGTTGTCGTGATTTTGTTTTAATAGGAGGGCCCAAAACCGACAAAAGACGACAAGCATGATGAAGACGGCGACAACTCACAACAAGTTGTCGTGGTTGTCGTGAGTTGTCGGGTTTCTCGTTTTGGTTTTTGTAGGGGTCTGAGAAAGGGCCCCAAAATTTGGATATGATTGATGACAATGTTAATGGATGGCCCCATCTAAATTTCATTCCATGTAGTTTCTTGTTTCCCCCGCCAATAGCTATACAAAACGTTTAACCATCAACGTTTGTTTCATCCCAAATTTTGACTATGTTCCTTCATTGTAGCCTAAAGGGGAAGGTACGAGTTGACTTTGGGTACGGTTGGTGAAGGCACGAGTTGGTCCCCCCACAAATTATGCCCACGACAACAACAAAATTCCACATCAAAGATTAGTTGCCAGCACTAATGACAAAATGTTAACGTTATTTTTTATAGTCATTATCTTATACTAAAACAAAATTTTAAAAGTATGGTTTTCCAAAAGGTTTGGTCAAAGATTACAAAAAAACATTGGGGTTTATGGGGCAACTAAAAACAAAACCCTTCTTTTCCTACTCCCCCCGCAGTTTTTGGGAAAAAAACTGATGACCTCAAGTCCAAGAATTCTAGTGTTAAACCACTGTTTAAAGTATACGAAAGGGCTAAACGTCCCAACATCAAAATGGGGGTTTTAAATGCGCTGGGGCCAAAAGTCGGCGTAAACAAAGGTTAAACGGGGACGTCTTGCTTCAATTCACCAATATTTTTCCCAACAACGTTGACACAAATCTCCAAAAGTACAATGTCGGACAACTTTATCACCGGCCCCTGCAGTCAGGGCAAAAGCTGGTACGTAGGGTTCCGGGGGAAAAATCCCTAACGAAAAATAGTTCAGAGATCGTTTTTTTAAAAAGACTGCTTACCATGATATTTTTTGCGGGATATGCAAAGACAATTGAGATTCCCCGATTAATAAACGCCGGGCCCCCAGTGCATGTGTTTTTTCACAGATCAAAAAGGGTTAAAAGATGTCATGTACTCGAACAGGCCAAAAACCCATCTGTAAAAAATGTATAACTGAAAAACGTTTGATGATCGGGTTTTTTCTTGATATGGTTATTAAAAATTTCCCAATTAAATATTCACCCACTATAACTGCTAATTAATTAGAATGTTGTCTAAGACTTTGAAACAAAGGCAAAGCTTTCCCTATGGTTATGATTGACTCTTTCTGACAATCTAAGAAAACCAGCCCCCAAAAAGGTGCACGTGTTAAGGCGGTTTTTCCAGAAAAAAGAATAATAATAATAATAATAACTAACATTTAGGCTTTTGTCCTTTTGGGCGAACAGCGCGTTACGTTAATGACGTTTTTTGTTTACATTAAAGTTACCTTTCTTTAAAGGGTACTTAAATATTTCAACGGGGACGATATTGAATTTTCTTGTTTGTTCTGTTTGGACTGGAAGGAAGGTCAAAGTAGGGTCGTGTTTGGAATTTAATGTCACATAAGTTGTAAGGGACAGGAGTCCTGAAATGAGACCTTTTTTTTTGAAGGGGTTTTTCCTTGGACGAACACAAAGCTTTTCGATTCATGACCTTGACCAATCAATGGGTATGCCCCAAATATTTCAACGGAGATTGATATTAAGGGTTTTTTGTTTTCCTGTTTGGAATGGAAGGAAAGGACAAAAGTGGGGGGTTTGTGAATTTAACGTCAGATAAGTTTAAAAGGGACGGAGTTTCTGTGATCTTGACCTTTGTTTTTGGTGTTTGTCCTTCGGGGCGAACCAGCTTTCGATTCATAAGTGTGGTTTTATTTGCATTTCATTGGAGGATGTTTGGGGGGTAAAAAAAAAATAAAATTCCTCAGTACTATTTTTGTTCTAACATGTTAAAAAAATTCATCGCATTGTTTTGTACCCTAAAAAATTTATTTTTATTCAAACTTCCTTGAACCGGAAGTAAGGGCATTATGGGGCCGTACCACAGGCCCTTCACAGTACCCATCAAATCTATAATCAAAGTTTAAGTATCAGTGTATACCGAGTTATGGGTTTAAAATGGATTTGTACGGGGCGTATACGTGAGTGAATGTATATTTTTAAAGACTTTGGGGCCCCATATTTGATATTTATATGTGATACACACTTCAGAAAATCTTAATTACACGTTTTTTTACCCTAAAAATTTTATTTTTTTTCAGACTACCTGTTGAACCAAGTGGTCAATATGGGGTGTAAAAAATGGTTTGCCACTTTTTAAAAACCCGGGCATTTAGGGGGACGATAAATCATAATTGAACTTTGGGCCCCATGTTTGATATCGACGAACACACTTCACAAAAAACTTTAAATTACATTTGTTGTCTCCAAAATATTGATTTTAGTCGACCCCGTTGAACCGGGAAATAGGTCAATATGGGGCATTCTTTTGATGAACATAACATGGATAAAATCAGGAATATGCCCAAAGTTATCAATATCTCCATGTGGTTCAGAAGATATAATTGTATTTGTTCCCGGGTTTTGGGGTTTGAAAAAGCATGTTTTCCCTGTATTAAAAGGGGCTTTCCCTAAAAATCAAAACAACAAGTATTGTTTTTTTAACATTCATGAATATAACCCTTTAAACTGTTAAATTTCCCGAAAATTGCCATAAATAATCATCTTTATAAGGAAAACATGCTTTTCCTTGTTTGGGTGGCCCCAGGGGAACAAACATTGTAATTTGAAGGATAACTGTAAAAAGAACAGAAACAAAAAACGAAATGATCTTCGATTGTTTTATGTTTTTTTCTGTAACTTTTCATGCATAAATAGTCTTTTAAAGTTATTGTTGAAATGTGGCATTTAGAGTTCTGTTGTAGATAACTCGTGACTGAAAAAAATTTTACGATAAGGTCATTCGGGGGCTCTGCATAAATGAGCCAGTAATTTTTAGTCAATGTGACCCAAAGGGATTCCATGCCCCCGGAAAGTCTGCTCTGATTTGGAATACTGTCCCTTTTAAAATTTTTTCCAACTTTGTTTATGGGATTGATGGTGGTTGGGTTCAACTTCAAAAAACGCATAAAAAAAATGAACTTAATTGGATAATCTGACAAAATGTATAGCAAGGGTGACAAGAGGGGGGATGTTTACTGTGTTTAATGCCCCCTGTAATATACATTTTTAGATCATAACAGATATTTTTTATAATAACTACGTGTGGGGGGAAATTTTTCTGTCCAAAAAAATGTGTTTTTGATTGTTCTAACATTTAAAAATACCTTAAATTAGTTAGACATTGTTTGGTACTAAAAAAACCATGAAGGGACTTCTGCAGATAAAAAAAGATCATAAAATTAATTTGAAACTACAAATCCTTTTTAAGAATCGACTTCAACTCCCGGCCATTGGGTCAAAAATTTTACGAAATCTGACACACCTCGTGAAGAATGTTCTTTTGGTTTGGTCTGGGTAAAAGGGGGGGAAAAATTAATTTTACAAGTGTGAAAGGGTTATGCGGGGTGTTATGATCGATGGGGTTTTGAAAAATTACATGCTATTTATACTAATTGAGAAAATGTATAATATATACTGGTAGTGTATATAATATTGGTGTGGGGCCCCTTTTAAATTTTTCTAATATTGGAATTTAAATTTTTTGTCATAATTAAGTCATTTTCTCTTCTTCCAGATTTTTAAATTGTTTTTTTTAAATTGCAAATAAAAAAATTGGTTTTGATTTTAAAATAAATGGTTTAAATTTGGAGAAGCTCAAAAATTTTACTCAAATTTTTTGAAAAACAAATAAAAAAGGAAGGTGGTTAAATTTTTTTAAAAAACGTTAAAACTTTGTTTTGTAAAATTCTGTTAAATTTTGTCAAATAAAGATTTCTTTCAAACCATGATATTAATGTTTCATTTTTCAATAATTTTCCCCTACCGTCGACATAAACCCGAACAGTAGTCTTCGTTCGCCTTCTATAAGGAATTTTTCCAAGAGATCAGTATTTTTAAAAAAACATTCAAATCAAAGCATTCATATTTTTTTCCCAGACAACAGCTTTTTACGGCATAGAACAATAAAAACACAGATGTGCGTGAAAAAAAAATTGGGGCATGTAAACTTTACTATTTGTAAAATCGTGGAAACAACTTTTTTCCCCTTTCACAAGCACACCCCAAATTAGTGCGTCATTTCACAGTGGGCGAATTCGTACATGGACGATACAATTCATGGGCCCTAATGACAAAATGTTAACGTTAGTTTTGTATAGTCATTATCTGTATAAAAACAAATTATACGTATGGTTTTTTACTAATAGATTTAGGTCATAAAGACCTTAAAAAAATCATTGGGATCGTCGTTCACGAATAATCCTAACGTTAAGAAACAACGCAAAAAGTCTACATGTCCCGGGCAAAGGGGATCACCGCGGTCCCGGGCAAACCCTGGTCGTAGGTTACCGGAGGAAAACCCAAAAACAAAATACGTTCGGGGATCGTTTTAAATAGACTCGCTTCAGCCCCCCGTGATATTTTGGGGTACTATGTACAAAAACATTGGGTTCACTGCGAAAGGGCGACTGGGGCACACAATATGTGTTTTTTACACAGTCAAATGCGCTAAAGATGTCATGATGACGTCCCAAAAACATTTGGCAAAAAGGGACATCTACAGTACCCCCCAACTGTATAACTGAAAAAGTTTGATGATCGGGTTTCTTCTTGAGCTTTGGGGGTAAAAGATTGCCTAATTAAATATTCATGATATAACTAAGCTAATTAATTAAAAATTTGTCTAATGACATTTAAAACTCGTCAAAGGGATAAGCTTCCATTATTTTTATTTGACTCTTTTCATATTCTAAGAAAGGTTTTACGCCCTCACAGGTTAAAAGGGAATGGGTTTTTAAAAGGGTAATAATTAAAAAAAATTTCAATCTGGGGAAAAATAGCTGTTCCCACTATCAGGTCGTAACGCTAATAATATAAAAAAAAAATTGAAGAAACAATATTTTCCCACCTGTCGGGGGAAAAATAATAATAATAATAAATAATAATAATAATAATAATAATAATAAAAATAATAAAAATCTTGACAGAAACAATAGCTGTTCCGACCTGTCGGGAACAGCTAATAATAATGTGTGGTTTTATATAGCGCACGTATCCGCCAACTAAGTGGTGCTCAAGGCGCATTATATTATTATCCTGCTCATAAGGCTCATAAATCTTTCCCTGAAACCATCTCAGCTCCCTGGGAGTATACAGCTCAATTGCTGCCATTTCTAGCGCATATAAAGCAAACCAACTCTGCCTTCACAGGTACCCATTTAACCCCTGGGTGGAGAGAAGCAATTATGATTAGTGTCTTGCTCAAGGACACAAGTGTCACGGCTGTGTTTCGAACCCACATTATGTTGTTAACACCAGAACTTGAACCCGGTAAGCTAGACCGCTCGGCCACGACACCGCATTTTGACTAATTTTGACCCTTGCAGTCACAGAAGGTTTGACAGTGTTTGACTTTTAAGTGCACTAGATATACCTTGGCAAGTATGTCAACATTTTGACTAATTTTGACCCTTCAGTCACAGGATTGACAGTGTTTGACTTTAAGTTCTCTAGATATACCTTAGCAAGTATGTCAACATTTTGACTAATTTTGACCCTTGCAGTCACAGGATTGACAGTGTTTGACTTTTAAGTTCTCAGATATCCCTTTGGTAAGTATGTCAACATTTTGATTGATTTTGACCCTTGCAATCACAGAAGGTTTGACAGTGTTTGACTTTAAAGTGCACTAGATATACCTTGGCAAGTACATCCACATTTTGGGGGATTTTGACCATTGCAGTCATACATGTACATGTACATGTAGATGGGTTTAAGCAAACTTTAGCTGAGAACCTACCAGAGGCAATGTACATTGTGACAATTTGAAACTTTTGCTAACCATGACTTGTCTGTATTCATCAATTTTATGTGGTCATCAGTAGTGCTGAGAGTTACCAGTTATTTCGCAACCGTTTAACCGAAAACTTCACGGTCGGTTAACCGGTTAACGAAAATTGCCACAATCGCGATATCCTGCTTACTTGGCCAGTTTACATGGTTTAGCGCACATTATGTTTACTAGCCGTGGTCATATCCTGATTGCACAATTACAAGCCACAGTTGTGCTATGTAAGCATGGGCACAAGCAAGTATTTTTGCTTATTTTGGGCCCTGAATTAGAATAACTATGGGTCGTGTAGGGCGGATCCATGACTATCTAAGGGGCACGCTATGTGAACCAGAAACACCGGGTAAACCCCTACTCTTCCACGATAAGTGTTCTGGGTTCTTTACGTGCATAATTTTAATAATTAACGTCCCATCCGAAAGGGCGAAGCAATTACGGTTACATGATTGTAAGTGTCGTGCTTAGGGACACAAGAGTCGAACCAGCCAGGCTGGGTTCGAACCCACATTCTGACAACACCAGAACTTGGTCCGATGCACTACACTGCTCGGCCACGACTTCCACCAATACAGGATACACCAAACAGAGTGTCATTACCGGAACATAATATGGATCACTGCAGAAGGAAGAATAGTATTTGGATTGCATTTTCATGATTCCTTCACAAATGACTGGCTTTTAGTGTTTATCCACGTCGTTATCAATCACAACTACAGTTACTATGAAAGCATGTAATTGTGACACTCATCAGCTGTAGTTATTTGTACTGTCATAGGACATTATATGGAGCACTGCAGAAGGAAGGACGCGTCTGCTTCACACATACATTATATTGGATTGCATTTTACATGTTTCTTTTCGCATGACGGGCTTTTCGTTTACCTCACACCATTGATCATTTCTACACTGTAAAAATAGGTATTTAGAAGTTAAACACATTTCCTAAACACTTAGCTTCACCTTTTTCACATGTTTAATACAAAACATGTTTGGAGATTGAGCTTTTCTGTGATGTGTGTTTGAATGCTAAAAACCATATGAACTGGTGTCAAAAAGCTAAGCGTTTAGCTTTGTGACACGGCCACAGAGGATAGCCGTTGCTTGTTCAAACGCATTCCTAAACTGCTGTTATTTTGCGTGTGTTTAAATTCTAAGCACCATTTTTACAATGTAGTAATCTTGACACTCACTTTAATTGTGGCTACATTTTAATATCACTTTATATCAGGTTGTTTTAATTTTGTTTTGGCTAAAAAGTCACGGTTTCTTTTCCCCTTTTTACTATTTATTCATGTATAACAACAACACTGACGCGTTCGACCAATTTCATGGGTTGGTTCATTGGTTGTATGGGCTGGTTCATTGGATGCCATGGGGTAGTCTTTCCTTGTTTGCTTGGCATTACAGTAAAAATATCGACCATCATATTTACGCTCAACTTAAACATAAGGCAGAATCTATATGCACCTTCAGAGGTGTTACCCAATATGGAGTAGTGAAGAAGGAAGTATACAGTTGCTTTGCATAATTAGTTATCCCTAACTCCCTAAATTGTTGCTTGCACGCCTGAATCCTTCCTAACTCCCCAGGCCCATTTGCTTACACATAACACAGAATCCTTTACAACAAATAGGCCAATTTGCTTACACATAACCTAGATCCTTCCCTACTCCTAGGCCCATTTGCTTACACAACCTGAATCCTTCCTAACTCCCTAGGCCCATTTGCTTACATAACCTGAATCTCCCTAACTCCCTAGGCCATTTGCTAACACATACATGACATAACCTGAATCCTTCCTAACTCCCTAGGCCCCATTTGCTTACACATAACCTGAATCCTTCCCTAACTCCCTAGGCCCTTTTACGTAACCCCTGAATCCTTCCTAACTCCCTGGAAGCGCATAAATATCAATTGGTCATTTTGAAAAAATAAATAAAAAATGATTACAGTATGCTGGTTTTAAATCCCCGTATCAGATTCACTGATTTGGCAATCTACATGTACAGTGTATGTATAAATCCCAGCGACGATGCAAAAATGAAATTTGAAATATTATTCCTTTATTGAAAAAATAGCCTTCACTCAGAGTTATAAAGGAATTACACCAGGACGGTGCGTATTGTGTTAGTACAGTCTAAAAAATAACGGTAATAGAAGGCAAAAACAGTATTTGGTTGAATTTCTACATTCAGGAATATCCATTTGTGTTTTTGTACTTGATTGATTGACCAGTCCCAGGCATGTCACAATCCCATCAATGGTCCCCTCTTAAGGTATGACTCACTCATACAACTTATTTATAATTCACCCCTCCGATGTCATTATAAAAGCACTTGCTGGCATTGCCTTACAAATGAGGATTGAGTTCTGTCGCCGTGTCACGACGTGTCACAAAAACTAAGGCTGTTTTGGGTATCGAATACCGGCCGACCGAAACTGTCATTACCGGTTCCATTTTTTCGGTTTAATTACCCACGAGCTGCAGGCAACTTGAACATGTTGACTGAACAGTTACACCACACAAATAGAAAGTTTGTGATTTTTGGGGATAACTGGATAACTGGATGCCAGCACAACCCTAATAGAGGCGGAAATCATTAATAATAATAATAACTGGACTTACATGTACGTGCTTATAGCGGCGCGTATCCACCAAACTGGTGCTCAAGGCGCATTATATTGTTACCCCTGCTCATCAGGCTCATAAATCATTCCTGAAAACCATCTCTCAGCTCCCTAGAAATTATAAAACTCAATTACTGCCATTAGAGCGCCTATAGGGCTAATCAAACACAATAACCAACTCTGCCCTCAAATTTTCCCATTTACCCCTGGGTGGAGAGAAGCAATTATGGTCAAGTGTCTTGCTCAAGGTTACAAGCAACATAGTCGCGGTTGAGATTCGAACCCACATTCTGACGACTCAGCCATCAGAACACAAATCCGATGCACTAATCACTCGACCATGGCACTCCGTTACAGTTAAGTCCACATTTATTATGACTCTAATAAAACAAGAGAATCTGCATTCATATTGGTTATTTTATACATTCAGAGTATTTATGTGTTTTACAAAATTGTTTACGAGTATCCGGGTATCCGGGTATCCAAGACTTCAATTTCGGGTTTCCGGTTCCCGATGTAACTGAGAACGCACAATGGCTTTAGTAAAAACATTAACGATGGGTTTTGATCACAAAATCTACATGGACTTGGCCGATAACCCATAACCACCCCAAATCACATACTGATTTAAAAGCCTTTGCTTTTAAGAATAGTAGTCTACCGTGATATTGGAGACTTGAGCAAGAAATACCTATGCATCCACACATTTAACCCCATTATTATTTAACCCTAACCAACCCAAATCCTGCAAAATCCTCCAAGGGGCACTTTATAATAAAATAAAATCTTGTCCCTGCACTGATTTTTGAAGCCGACCTACATGTGCTGACCAGAAACGCCTCAGACACTGCAAACCTTACAATAAAGGGGCCTTTCCTACCGTCATGTTAGCAGTTTTCTAATGGTTGTATTTTTTCTTTTAATATCTGAAACCACCCAAAAAGAATTTCAAAATTTGAATAGACATGCATGCTTATCCTAAAGATAATTTGAGTTGATTATTACTGTTATTTTTTAATTACCATAAAATTTCCATCAACAAATGGACGGAAAAATTGAGTAACTTTTCACGTCGAATTTTATGGAAATTTGAGGATTAAAAAATAAATAAAAATATAAAATAAAATAAATCAACTCAGGTTGGTTCTAGTATAAACACATGTCCATTCACATGTTGAAACACTTTTGGTGAGACTCAGGTAAAATAAATAACAGCCACTGGAGCTTCTTCTTGTGTTGGATAAAAATGATTTGCTGTATTTATGCACATACCCATGTAAATGTAGGGATATGGTGCCAAAAACACATTTACAGGTTGGTTTTTAAATCTTAATTCTTACAACTATCATAAATGCATTTTTCAATCACAGACTTCTAAAATTATTTTATTTTTTGTACTAGTACTTTTGACGATGAAGCTGGACGGTCTGCAAGTCCTGACTCGTCAGTGGCTTCCAGTCAATGGGGCACATCTTGTGGATGCGCACCGTGCTCCGGATACCTGATGCAGACAATGTGGCCGCAGATGGTGTCCGTCGGGCTGACCAGCGGCTGCAGGCGAATGTTGCAGGTCAGCTCCTCGTCACGCTCTCGGCCAGTCGTACAGATGGTTCCCGTGCGCCTCGTGGACCTGCCCGCAGGTTTTGCAGGATCTCCACACGCTACCGCGACCGGTTGCTCATTTTGTTTGTCGAGTCCTTATCGGATCGTAAAGTTCTTTCTCTGTTTATGCAAATTGGAAGGCTGGTACATGTATACAGTTCACGTACCCAAAAGGTGTAAGATTTGCTTATCTATGGAAAGAGGAGAAGACTAGTCGTTATTAACCTAGTAACCCAGAATCCTCCAAAATCCATCAATTGCACTTTTGGGAAACATCCCTTTACATGTATCTTCAAAAATGCCATGCATTTTGTTGATCTTTCATAATGAGCACCTGAGCCTGTGCTTCTTTTCAGGTAGTAATTTTACACATTTGAAGAGGTGCATATGCAGCCATACATGTACATGCCGCAGTTTCAAGAGTGCAGATCTTCCCCAAAAAAGTGCCCCTCAGGAGGATTTTGCAGGATTTGGGGTGGTTAGGGTGTAACAGCCTCAACACATTTTGCAGAGGATTTCCACGCGCTGTCGTGACCGGTTTGCTCTTTTGGAGTCCTGCCAGTTCAGTTTTTCTCCGTTAACTGGTAGAAAAGGTTGAACACTGATATGGTTCCGCACCCAAGTGTGTTTATTTAGACCCTCTCTGGCAAAAGAGATATAGAGCAAGTCAATTATTAATAACAGACTTGTTACTTATTGCAAAAGTATTTCCGCCTGCTGTCGTGAAGGGTTGCTCATTTCGTTTGAGTTTTCTCTATTTTACCGGTGGGAAAAGGTTGGTACCAAGGTTGCTTAACTACATAAGTCAGCGCCGGTCAGGTCTATGCTGGCAACTCCCGCTGGCCAAACCGCTAAATATTGTGTGAATATTTCATTAAACAGTAATAAATGTAAAAAATGTTCATGTATTCTTCATTTCTTTGAGTTATTTGCCACTATTTTGAGGACTTTAGTCTATAGATCGTTAAAACATCATACGATATTATAAAATAAGTCTCAGTTTGTAGCGGTACAAATAAATACACTAATTAGCATTTGTTTATGATGTCGAGGAAAAGACACAAATCCCCATTATGATTGGTTGTTTTGCGCCACCACGATGAGCTAATGCCACTGGTCTCTACCGCGTGTAAATGATGCGACGTGCTTCGTATTGTCGATGTACGTAAATTTCAGGTTGGTTAAGCGTGACTTCGTAAATGTGTAGCTTTCCCGCGATGTGCTCAGCAAAGGGAAAATTATTCACGTGCATCCCTCCGCCCATTCGCATGAAAAGTTTTGTGAACGTTTTTTGGAAGTGTTTTGATCAAAATAATTATGTCGCACTCGCAGAAAAAGTATCACTAGCTTTTTCTTCGGCCACTAAACGCAAAGGGCCAACGGTAATCAACACGGCAACCCGGGTCAAGCGAGAAGTCAACAAATTCGAGACATTCTTCTGCGACCACATCTTCGTGTTCGGGTACAACAACGCTGACCCGGAACTGATCACATACCGAGTCTTCGGCCACTGTGGATTTAGGGCAAAACTCGGAGCTGCTATGCCCTGACGGCTGATTTGCTCAAGTGTTACCTCATCAAAAACTGAAATGGCATCTAAGTTTAATATTGAAAGGAAGAGTGAACACCTGTGGTAGGAATATACAAGTTTCAGTTTTTCTGAGGCCAACATTGTTGTCAATTGCATTGGAGGGCACTCCTTCACATCATAAATTCTTGTATAATACTGTGAAAATATCATACTATTGCTACAACAAATTATGTGAAAGATGAGCCCTCCAAATCTGTTCTTAAAGCTAAAATCCAGGAGCACAGGGTGCTTCGCCCTCGACCCCACCGAGGCGTTGCCCCTGGACCCCCCCAGCCCGCGAGGCTGCGCTCCGTTCAGCCACTTTCACAGTTGACCAAATTAGCCGGCACTCAATTTGGTCTGGTGACAACCCTGGTTGGTACGTGTATATATTTATGGTTCCATTACCCAAAGTGTTATGAATACTAATCTGTAGAAAGAGGCCGAATAAACAGGCCCAAAAAACACTTTTTCTGTAGCTCTAGGATTTCTGCAACGCTGTATTGAACGTGTGCTCATTACTTTTAGTCCTTCCCGGATTTCAGATTTTCTCCGATTTACCAAGGTTGGTACATATACATGTATACATGTACATGTATACAGTTCCATACCAAATTACAGTGCGTAACTACATTGTAACTTATATCTGTGGAAAATGTGGTAGAAATTCAATTATTAATATTAAATAACAGACTTGAACACATTTTGCAGAGGATTTCTGCGCTGTAGTGACATGTAACACCATTTCACACATACCTTACATGTAGTCACTTACGGGGTAAACTGCGGTTTGAAAATCTGTAGGTTTCACCTTCACGACAAAATCTAATGATGGAGGTGACAGTCTGTACCCCTTTTAATATCC
>JAQQFT010000520.1:0-24434 GCA_029582265.1 Zoroaster sp. YZ-2022 | reverse complement strand
CATAGTGGTTCAGCAGTTAAATTTTAATTTTTTTCTTTTTAAATCTTGATTTAGTAACGACACCGATGATTTAAACGTCATTGCAATATGCACATTGCACTTTGCCTTTGGCCCCCTTAAGTTTCATTGCACCGCAGGCGGAACACGAAAAAGGGGGTTCAGAAAAACAGGTTTATTGCAAGCACCGGGAGGAAAGGCTAAAATTTAAAAAAAAAAAAACTTTAAAAAAACAGTGTTTCGTGCGCTTCCCCGTGAAACAGCAAAAAAAACTTTAAAAAATAGTTGTTTGCCGCGCTTGCTACGAAACATAAAAAAACTTTAAATTAGAGTTGTTTCCGGGTTCGTCGAAACAGCTAAAAAAAAAAAAAAAAATTTTAAAAAAACAGAGTGTTTCGGTTCGCTGCGAAACAGCAAAAAATTTTTGAAGAAAAATACCCTTTTCCCAGTCGAACGCTTAATTAAAAAAAAAAAAAATTTTGAAGAAACAATAGTTTTCCGACCTGTCGGGAACAGAAAAAAAAAAAAAAATAACAGACATTAGGTGTTTGTCCTAGGGAGAAAAAAGGTTTTTCCCGTTGTTTTTGGGAATGATTATGACGCGACCCAACCTGGATAGGCCTGATTTTGAAAACCCAGGGTTCAGGCCAAAGATGCATTGGCCGTTTTTAGGTCGATTTGAGGTCAAAATTTTCAAAGAGGGGGATACTTAAACCCCTTTTGTTTATCATCCCCAAGTTTTGATTTTTTTTTTTCCCAGTTTTTGTCCAGGGGAAAACCAAAGCTGTTCCGTTCTTGTTGGACATGAATTTTTGGGATGCCCCCCCAAACCCTTTTTAAGGCCAATCCTGACTTGAAATTGACCATTACATACAGGTTTTAATTTTTAAAAATGTGGTTGTGTGGAGTTTTGGTGAGTTGTTCCCCTGGTCGTTTTTGGGTTTTAGTATTTTTTTAAAAACAAACCGACGAAACGAATGATTACCAAACAACCCCAACAAGTTTCAGTTGTCCTGAGTTACTGAGGTCGGAGTTGTCGAGGTCGGTTGTGGTTTTAGTAGACCGTCGGAGAATGGCCTAAAATTTGGGATATGATTGATGAAAATTTTAATGATGGACCTTAAATTCCCATTCCATGTCGAGTTTCGTTTCTGCCAACACAGCTATACAAAACGTTGTATAAAAACATCAACGTTATGTTACATCCAAAATTGTTAAGACAAAACCCAAACAATTGCGGGATTGCGCCTTGCCGTTTTTTCCTTTAGAAACCCGTCTGAGAATGGCCTAAAAAAGGGTATGATTGTGCTTTTTGGTGGCCCCCATCTAAATTCCATCCCCATGTCAAAAATTTTTTGTTTCCCCCCAACCACAGCTATTTAAAACTTGTTACACCATCAACGTTATGACATCCCCAAAAACCCGGACTATGTTTTCATTTGTAGAGGTGAGCGTCCGCAAGGTGCACTTGTGCGATGAAGGTACATTGATTTAAGTGCGGGGTAAGGGGGGAAGGAACGAGTTGGTCCCCAAAAAATTCATGCCTACTTTGCAACAACAAAATTCCTACACCAAAATTGAGCAGCACACTAATGACAAAAAAGTTAATTAGTTTTGTATAGCATTATCTGTATCCAAAACAAATTGTACATGTATAGGTTTCCACCATAGGTTTAGGCATTCCCAAAACATGACGGTACTGGGGTGGGTGTTTGTTCTGGTTTTGTTTTGGGGCCCGTACAGTTTTGAGGTGGATATCCGGCATCCAGTGCCCTTAAATTTGGGCAAACGTACGGTATCAACGGTACAGATCCAGAACCGGGCCCAGTTCGGAATAGTCCGGCAAACCATTACGGAAGAGGGGTCCCCCGTACGGCCCAGTCCCGGGGTTGATTGGGGCAAACCAACGGCAAGAGGAATCCGTCCCGGGCCCAGGCCGGGTTGATTCGGCAAACCATAAGGGAAGAGGACAAGCCCGTACTGGCCCGGGCCCGGGGTTTGATTGCGCAAACCTTTACGGAAAGACGGTACACCCCCTGAACGGCCCAGTGCCGGGTTGATTGCGGAAAACCATTATTTTGCGACACCTGCCCGTACTGGCCCCATGCCGCTGATTGCGGCAAACCTTTAGGCAAGACGGTACACGCCTGAACTGCCCAGTCCCGGGGTTGATTGGAAAACCATAAGGAAGAGGGAAACCCCTGTACCGGCCCAGTCCCGGGGTGATTGGGCAAACCATAAAAGGGACAGTACACGCCGCCCGGCCCAGTCCCGGGGCTGATTGGGCAAACCAACGAAAGACGGACACTGCCGTACTGGCCATCCCGGGGCCCGATTGGGCAAACCAAAAGACGGACACCGCCTTTACGGGCCCCAATGCCCGGGCTGATTGCGGAAACCAAAACCAAACGGTACACGCCTGTACGGCCCCTGGGGGGTTGTTGCGGCAAACCATTAGGGCAAGACGGAACCCGCCGAACGGCCCAGTGGGGGGATTGGGGAAAACCATAAGGAAGACGGAAAAGCCGATCCCCCAGTCCCGGTTGTTTGGGGAAACCATACCCGGGAAAAAGACGGGGTAAGCCTGTACCCCCATTTTAAAAGGGAAAAAAGGAAAAAAGAAACCCCCTGTCCGCCCTTTTCATTAAATTAAAAAGACGGCACTGCCTGTACCGGCCCAGTGCCGGCCGATTGGTAAACCCTTTAGGGCAAGACGGTAACGGGGTTTTGAACCGGCCCATTGGGTTTTGGGTGGCAAACCATAATGGAAACGGAAAACGCCCGTACGCCCAAAAAGGCCGGGTGTTGGTTTTTTTTCCAAGACCCGCCGAACCGCCCGCCGGGGCCATTTAAACCATAACGGCAAAGGTACCCCGCCGCCGGGCCCATTTGGTTATTTCCAAACCATTCCAAAAAACGCCGGGAACGGCCCGGCCGGGTTGATTGCGGAAAAAGGAAGCGGCACCGCCTTACCGGCCCAGGCCGGTTGGGGAAAATAGGAAGAGAAAACTCCTAAAGGCCCAGTGGGATTACGGAAAAACCAAAACGGCAAACGGGTCGCCTGTACGGCCCGTGCGGGCTGTTGCAGAAACCATAACGAAGAGGTAACCCGAAACCCAGGCCTTATTGCGAAAAATTGGCAAGGCGGTAACCGCCCAAACTCCCAGTGGGGCCATTAAAAACCATAATGGCAAACGAAAACCCCCTGTACCCCAGTGGGGGCTGATTGGAAACCCACAGGGCAAACAGAACCCTGGGAATTTTAAAAACGGAATTGGTAACCATACCCAAGAGGGGACAGCCGTACCGGCCCATCCGGGTTGATTTGGCAAACCAGGAAGAAATGGCACCCCTTTGAATGGCCCAGTCCCGGGTTTTGTGGCAAAAACCAAACCGGGTACCGTTCGGCCCCATTTTTTAAAATGAAATTTTTTTTGCCCTTTTTCCCCCTTTTTTTTTTTTCCCCCACTGCATCCCCTTTTTTCCAAAATTTTCCCCCTTTTTTCCCTTAATAATTTTTTTAAATAAAAAAAAAAAAAAAAAAAAAAAGTGGGGGCCGGCCCCGGCCCCGGCCCGGCCCCCCTGTATCCGCGTAAAAACATAAAAAACAAGAACCGTTAGTTGCATTCAGTTTTTAAGTTTTATGGAGTGGTAAAACGAACAAAAATTATTTATCGGTAAAATTTATTTTTTGGGGGCCCAAGAACAACAATTATTGACATCCTGAAAATAGGCAATGGCCCAATGTAAAATTTGTCAGCCATGGGAACATGGACGGGGAATTTGAAAATAAATAAAAAAAATTATGGAGATGTCAATGTACTTTTTCATTTTAGTTATTTTGGGGTTACGACCCAAAATTCAAAGATTAACAATTTCAAGGGAGATTCTATAGAAACGTAAAAATTTCCATAAAATACGTTTTTTGGCATGCATGAATGCCCCGGGTAGTAACTTCCTGCTGTTATATGCCGTACAAAAGGGACACCCCTGGAATGGAAGAGAAGCAGAGGGGGACTACAGGAGCAACACCTGGTCAAACTGGAAAGTTCAGGGTTTCCCAATCATCCCTAATTTGAATTATGCAACTGAAACGTAGAAATTTATGGGCCATAGTACTATTAACTAACATACCTTGAGTTGGCCTAAAGGTCAAATGTTTTTGTTGTCGGTCATGCTTGTTTTTGGTAGAACCGATTTTATAGTAAATTTTGGTATTATTATATTTTTTTGATATTGTTTTTTTTAATTTTACAATTTAAAAAATTGTATTTTAATTATGGGCAAAATTTATATATTAAACAGTATTTTTAAATTTTTAAATTTTTTGGTATGAACAGTGTATCCCTACTGATTTTTCAGTGACAACACATTGCAGAGTTTCGTTTAATTTCACTGTCCGAAAAACATTTATTATAAATTGAAAGGGTTTGGGGGATAACATAAGCAAAATTTTTTTTCATATGTTTTTTTGAAATTTAAATTTTTGGGTTGTCTTAAAAAAACGACTTTTTAAATTTTCCCCAAATTTAGAGTGTTTTTGAACCAGCAGTGTCAACCCAAATTTTTACAAACGCGGTCAAAAAAACATTGGTTTGTGGTCATGGGGTTTTTAAGGTTGTGTGATACTTTTAAGACTATAATTGTCTCACTATACTGTGAAGTTATAAGAAACAAGATACCCTGACTACTATCAAATACATGCAAGGTAATTTTTCCAAAAAAACCCTTTTAAGAAATTTTTTTTCCATTTTAAATTTTTCAAAGACATTGACAAAACAAAGTTCAACCCCATAAAATTTTAAACCAAAAAGCATTAATATCAGAAAAGGAAATATTAAACGGGAAATATTTTTTTGTAAGTTGAAAACCGATAAACAAATGGTTTCTACGGGACACAGTGAAAAATTGAAGAAAAAAAAAACCACATTTACAGAACATTGGAGAAGAATTTTCTGCTGGCCTGGGCAAACGGCCAGCAGGTGAAATGCATGGGAAGACCAGAATCAAAACCAAATGAAATAAAGGAGAATAAAGAATAATTTGAAGTTTTGTCAAAAATCCCCTTAACAAAAAAAATAAGTTTAGAGTCAACCAATGCAGATGATGATACTTTCTTCAAACTTTGTCCTTGAACAATAATTAAGGGTTTTGAGATCATTGCATGTGTCATTTTCATCAGACGAATCATCAGAAATTTTTTTTTGGTACATGTATTAATGGAAAAGTTTTTGTTAATATGCCACACCCCCGAGGGCCCTTTCCCCATCTGAAGGTTATTTCCTTGACCAATTTCGAAATGCGAAGGTAGGTTTTTACTGAGACAAAAAGAGGGGAAAACAACTGTTGTTACCCAAAATGATTATAAATTTTTTCAATAAATAGAGTCTATACTGAAAAGAATTTCATCAAAGAATATTTGTTTCGTATCCTTTGGGAATTAAAATGTTTATTCAAAAGTTTCGTATCAGTAATATATTCCCCCTTATTAGATAAGTAGTGAAGACAAAATACTTTTTTTACCTTTCATCAGGAAAACATGTGGCTATTCCCATAATTCATTGTTTAATAATTTAAATAAATTAATACGTCTTATTGTGTTATAGGTGAAAAAATTTTAAAAACTGTAAAAAATTTTATTTAAAGAGGGACCAAATTTCAGTTGATAACTGCAGAAGTTTCGTTTAAAATGTTTAAAAATGATTATACTTGTTTTTCCCCCCCGTTGATCGAAATACACATTTCAGTATAACTGATTTCACGTTTGCAGGAATGGAATTTTTTGAATTTTCAAGGGTTGTCCAAATTTAAAAAAATATCTCAATTTTTTCCCCCCTAAAATATATATTTTTAAATCCATTGTTTCTGGTTTCCCCTCAGAGCCAGGACGACAGGGTTGTGAGGGCAGGGACCGGGTCTGAAAAGGGCAGTTTTTGGGGACCAAGCGCGAGCAAAAAAAATGTTGTTTTTTTAAAAAAACGCATAATATGGTTTTAATATTCTCAGATCAGATTATGTTGATGACGGGTTTTTATTTACAATCTGATCGGGTGGGGAGGAGCCAGGGGAGTCAATTTGTTTCAGTGACAGCGTGTGCCGCCACAAAGACGTATAGGGCGCGCGGCATGGTGAAATCATTTTTCGGGGGGGGCACATGCAGCCCGGGCACAGGAATAGAAAGGGGACCCGGACCTAAATTTATTAAATTTATTCTATCCTGAATTTTTTCAACAGGCAGGAGATCCCAACGGGAACTTTAAATTTTTTAAAAAAAAAAAAAAAAAAAACCTTTGGAAAAGGGCACTTTTATATAGGCAAAAGGGCAGGGGCCCCCCTTTGGGACCTAGGGCACGTCCCTGCTCAGACGTTTTCATTTTAGCTTTTAGAAAAAACGTTTCCAATTGCACCCAAAAATTGGGGACGTTTTAACCGCGAGCTGTGTTTTAAACGTTTTTTCACTTTGGGGTACGAACGTTTGCCCGACTAGAGCAAGGCTTGCTCTATGGCCCGATTTATGTGCCTCTGAGCCACCAAAACGGTAGGGGAAAATTTTGGTCGGGTTCCAATAACCCATATTGGGGTGTTTAAAAACCGATTTTGAAGTCAACCCATGACGAAAACGAGACTTTTTTTTTTTTTTTACTTTCATCCATGAGAGGCCAGAAATTTTGAATTTTTTTTACCGTATTAACCATAATTTGTATTTTTTTTTAAAAATGACTTATATATATTTATCTCGTATATTGGGAGAAAAGTTATTTAAAATCGAAACTACTTTGATAATTTTTTTCCATTTGCTCAACTTTGAATTCATGTTTTTCCATAGGCTCTTTTTTCTATAAATATGCAGGCTTTCTGTCATAGATCCCTACCCTTTAGCAAGCAGCAAGTGATGGCGGTTATGTAAAAAAAAACAATGACCAACCTTTTTATAACTAGCCCCAATGGACGACCTTGCCAGTAAAAGACATGGACAACGGCTTTCCAGAAATATTTTCCAAAATATTTCCCGAAAAGAAAGGGGGGAATGTTTCTAAATACTTGGTTGCAGATGATAATGATAAAAAGTCCGTTTGATCATGGGGGAAGGGAAAAAGCCCTTCCTCCATGGTTTGATATGGGGGAAGGGAAACCCCCTGATAATCCAAAAATTTACATTCTTCAGAAAACTAGAAATGAAAAGGAATATTTATTGACGATGATAGGGGTGATCCTTTTCCCAATTAGAATGCATACAAAAAATATCTAGGCCTACATGTTCACTATTTTCCCTTTTTACTGTTAAACTGTGGCATTTTAAAAACACCCATGCATATATATTTTTTATTATTTTTTAGTTTAATTAAAACCTTTTTTGGACATAGTTGGTGACTGGTCACCAATCGTCCGGAGAAATTTTTCCGTCTGAAATGCTGTCATTTCGAGAATTTTATTTTTAAAACATTTTTTAAAACTGACATTTCTTTCTATGTTGAAATTTTTAACCCCTTTTTATTTGTTTCAATTGTAAAGTTTAAGTTTGTAAAGGCGCTGAAAAATTTTAGTTGTTTTGGATGTTTCTTTAAACCCGATTAATATACAGCAATTTTTTTTTGCTCGTTTAAACTGAAAACCCCTACGTTGGTGGGGGTCCACTTACCAATTATATATTCTTAAGGTCAGGGGCCAAACCATATCGGAGTAGCCGGGGATCAACCCCCGGTCAGACGCAAACAACCCGGGTAACGAAAGGGGAAAACCCACAAACGGGACAAAATTACCTTAGTGGTTGCCACAAAGTAGATTTAAAAAGAGAAATGACCTGAAATATTATAAAACGTTCAAAAAAAAAATTTGATGCGATCAACCCGGACTTTCAAATATATATATATATATATATATATATATATATATATATATATATAAAAAGTTGTTTTAATGTCACTTTTTTCCCAAGACCCTGTAGTATTCAAAAGGAAACTGACTTGTACAAAACATGGGGGATGGACAAATTGCACATAAATCTTATTATTATTATTATTATTATTATTATTATTAATCTTTATTGGGTTTTTGCGAAGAACATGCAGGGCACACAGCTTGGTTAACAAATTGAAAATTTCCCTTAGTCTCTTTTTAAAAATATTATTAAAAGGGTTTTAAAATGTCTTTTGAAGAAAAAAATAAATATTAAACATTACTAAGATTTTTTTTTTAAATGGACCAGTATCCCATCAAATTGAGTCCATTTTCGACAGTTGACCATTTAATTTTGTCATGATGGTGTTGATAACATCTGAAATTTAACCCACATGTAACGGGTTTTTAAAAAAATTTTTTTAACACCTTTTTGAGAGGTTCCCTGCCCTTTTGCTTTCCTTTTTTTTAAAAATTTGGGCTTTTTTGAAATTTGGGAGGTTGTACCAAATTAAATTTTTTTAGATCCCCCTTTTTTATCAGGGAGGAAGAACCTTGATAATCCAATATCATTACGGGGTTTTAGATGTTTTTTGAAGAAAAAATATTAAAAACAAGATTTTTTTAAAATGGACCATCGCCGATCACCGATGACCCAAATCAAAGGAATTTAATTGTCCTTTTTCCCGACAGTTGACCATTTTTTTTGTCATGATGGTGTTGATAAATTTAATTTCAACCAATTAAATAAGTGTTTCAAAATTATTTAAAACACCCTTTTTAAGAGTTTTTCTAACCTCTCCTTTTTTGTTTTTGCAAAAATTTGAGAAACATTTTTAAAAATGGATGAAAGTTGGGCCCCTTTTCCCAATGTATTCAACATGGACCAACTTGAAAAAGATCCTATCATTTGTCTTTCAAAATTATAATAATGGGCCAGTACGGGTACAGACTGGGGTGAACTAGGGATTGGGGGGGGCGGGTTGACGGTGTGGGATGACAAGAGCCTTTGGGACATTTAAAATTTTAAAGAAACAACCGCGTTGAGACACTGTTAGGAAAGGCCTGCCCCCCGAGCGACCTGAGACACCCTGTCACATGGAGGGGGCCCCACCCCTGAAAACCTATCAGCCCCGGGTGTTATTAGTAGCCCGGGTTTTTTACCCCCAAAACACCCTTAAAAGAAAAGCGTAATCCGACCCCAAAAGATGACCCCCAGGAAGGCCCAGGGTGCCCCTTTGGTCATTCAAACGGATGACTGTGCACACTGAAAAAAAGTTTTTCTGCCTTACCATTGATTTCCCCAAATTGACCATCCTTTTACAGGTATTTTATTCAAAAAATTTTTAAAGCATTTAAGGGGTATAAGTTTGTTTCATTCTATTTTACCCATGAGTTCTGGAATTTATTTTTTTATTTAATTTATTGCCCCAATTTTGACCAGCAGCATAAATAAAAATTTGTGTAACATTCTAACCTTCTTCAAGAGGATATTTTTATTTAAAGATTATCCTTTACCTGATGATATTTTGATTAACTGAGTGTTTCAAAGAAGGTTTTTAAGTTATTTATGTTAAGATTTGATTGTTTTTTCCAACATGTGTTTTTTTAAAGAAAAGCCAGCGAGTTTTTTTTTGAAGATTTAATTGATGCTTTGTTATGAATTTTCCATGTAAGCTAGATGGGCTTTTATCAGACCTCATGGTCTGAAACAATGAGACCACGTAGCAAAATTCCCAAAAATTGGGGAAACACCGCCCTGGGGCTTATTTTGGTAGTTGTAGAATTTATGTCCAATCAAACCAAAATTCTGCTTTTTAATCTTTATTTTTTATTTTTTAGAACCTCCCCAAAAGGGTTTTGGAAAATATTATGTTGATGGTCATAGGCCTTAAAAATTTCTCATTATTGAGTGTCGATGGTCATGGGCCTTAATTATCTCAGTAATCGGGGGTTATTTTTTTTTTAAACTATATCCCGAAATTTGGGGGAAAAATTTTTTTTTGTTAAAAGGGAAAAGGGCCCGAGGAACATTTGTTACTATTAAATTGAATTTTGGGGTTTTAGTTTTTTTCATTTATGTTTTGAATTTTTTGGTACTTTACTCAGTTTCACTACCACGCAGATGTTAAATTTTTTATTTGGGGGGAAGTTTCATTTTTTATAGTGGTGTGAGACGAGTTCTTATAATGATACGTTATTCAGAAATAGTACAGGAAAAACAATGGATTAAATTTTTTTCGTTATTAGTCCCAAAATATGTGATATAATAAACAGACCCTGTTATTCAAAAAAAAAGAGAATCTGTTGTTTTAAAATAGATTTTTCCAGTCAAAACAAGGGGCACTTCATCAAAATTTATCCATCCGGCCCGAGATTCCTCGTTATCAAATTATTGTACTGCCTTTTTCAATTTTAGAGATAAGACTTAGGGGTTGATAATTTGGTTGAGACTGACTATGATATATTTTTTCGATTGCCTTTACGTTATCAAATTTGTTCATTCGCACCTTCATCTCTGCAATTCAGAGATTGAAATAACCAAAAACCCCAAACGGTGCTGGGGGGAAAAAATCTTTTTACTCATTTAATTAAGACACTGTTACAGCTATATATTACATAACCAAAAATCTTTTAGAATGGCTTAAAAGAATGAATTACTTTGACAAAAAAAACACCACTTTTATTTCTATAGCTTACGACCAAAACCAAACACCCGGGCCCCAACCCGGAGTATGTTTAGATGCCTATTTTACTGACCACAAAAAAGCTTATTTTGTTGTGTTTAACTGTACCTAAACAATTATTATTCTTGGCCGGGGTTTTTTGCGGTTTAAGATGGGAAAAAACATGTCTTTTAAAATGACATGAAAAAGAAAAAAAAAAAAAAAACAGTTTTTCTAAAAAAAAAATATTTTGATACACTTTTGTGAGTTTAAATTAAATGACAACGTACTGTGTTAGCCATCTGGTCCGAGTTTAACTCATTATTTTTGACAGCAATTTTTCCAAATAGATATTTTGCAGTTTTCATCAAATCTCAAACGAGGTGGAAATTGTACCGAGCACGGGTTGAAAAAAATTGGATTTTGGTGCCCTGGGGTTTTTCTACGGCGGTTGTTAGAGCGTAAAAGATCAGCTGCAGCCAGATGAGTTGAAAACCCCGTTCTGGACCAGTCGTAAGTACAATTTAATTAATTTTTTTAAATGAAAAACCCTTAATTATGATACGCTTTCTTTCCTTGAAACAAGATTTTCACCCGAAATGGTACAGTTTTTAGGATAATTTTTTTTTTAATATTTATTCTTTTCCTTTTTTGCCAACAAGGCAAAAAATTGTCAAGGGTCTGGGCTTTAAGAAAATTTGAGTCCATGCAAGACTAATGTTAATTTAAAAAAAAAAATTTTTATACATTTTAAAACCCAAAAAACCCGCTACATGTAAAAGTTGTATCTAATTATTTTGTTTATTTTGCCGAAAAACTGATTGTTTAAAAATTTATGAATATAGGTATGCAGATTGTCATTAAATACATTTAAGATCCCAAATTGCATGAAATGCCCATTTACTTTTGGGAAATTACACCAAAAAAAGTAGGTTTTTTGAACCCTTTGGGGGCATTACCAAATTGTACTCACCAATAGTGGAGAATGATGAAAATGTGAAACACGCGTACTAAAATTCCAATGGGGCCGATTAGTGGTCACAGAATCAGACATTTAAAAAAAGTCTTTTGATATATTTAACTATATTTATATTTATACATATATATTTAAAAAAAATTGTTTCTTTATATTAAAAAAAATTGTGTATGTTTGACAGAAACTTATGAGGATGCACGCATCAAAAGAAAAAGGGCCGAGGACACATCAGACCCCCAGACAGAGGAACGAGACAGCCGACAAGTAGAAAAAGATAAATTATCAGCAATTTTTTTTTTTTCCATGGGAAAACCAGATATAAAATTATAGAATAAAGGGGTCCCCTTTAGGGGCCCCCATACATTGGGATGATTCCTAACCCCTTTTAACTCAGTCCTTTTAAAACGACCCCCGGGATCATATATTTAAAGTTTGTGCCCAAACTCACCAAACAATAAAATTCCCCAAATTTGGTATTTTAAATTTGGGGAATATAAATTCCCCCAACTTTTATGATTAGAGCAAATTATTTGGAAAGTTTTTAAAAGTTGGGATTAAAAATATATGGCGTTTTGACGTAAAAATAGATTTAAATGTTGAATCGCTATTTTTTTTGGGTTATGGGTTAAAGTTTTAAATGTTTCACCATTGAATGAATAAACACCTTCATGGATTAGCCAAAAAAAAAAAGTGGCCCACTTTTTAAAATCTTGTTTAATGTATTGTAACAGGGGGCCCCTAATGGGGAGTCGGGGTTAGCTAGTGCGGCTGTCAACGGGTTTATAATTTTTTGTTTTTTGTTTAAAAAGATATTATATTTCAAAATTTGTTTGTTTTAGAAATATTATTTTGTGGTCGTACCCTTTGCCAAGGAAGATATATCGTAAGAACAGATTTAAAATGTAAAACCCCAAATTAGGGTTTTTTACAAGTTTGGTTGATTTACTGGGTAAGACTTTGTCCTGACGCCAGAAACCTTTAAAAAAAAATCTTTTTCAGTCTTTTTAGGTTGATGAAATTAAGACACGGAAAGAAGAGTATACAGTGCTATAAAACGTCGGTGTAGGGAAAAAAATCATTTTTTTTTACACTGGTTTTAGAAACACTAAACGTAAACAAAAACATTATATAGAATTATTTTTGTTGTGGCGCCGGGCTTTTATTTTCATCTTCGCAATTGGGAAAAAGACAAAATGATGAGACCTCCCAGGGAGGTCCCGCCCAAAAACATCAACACCAAACCAGAGACCCACCCCCCTCTGCCGATGTTTCTAAAAGCCACTGGGCAAGATTCAAAGGGAATTTATGTTTTTGCAGCGCAGCCACGGGAACCGATATCAGGTAATTTGTTTTCATTGAATGTGGGGGCGGGAAAATTTTTAATTAGGATCAACAACCCATGATGTTTATGCCCAAAAATATTTTTTGACCCTGTTTAATTTAATTTATTGTTTTACGATGTTTTTGGGCAAAAAATTTTATCAAACGGAAAAAAAAAATTTTCAAAAGTGTCCCCCCGCCGATAATTTCATGAAAGCAAAGGGGAAAAAAAACAATTAACTTGATTTTTTAGTTGATCAGACTTAAACACTTTAAACTTTTCTGAAGCACATGTCTTAAGGGTGGGGAAAAAAACAGATTATTGAATTTAACAACGACCTGCCCAACCCCCCAATTGGTTTTTGACGAATATCACCAAAAAAGGTTTCCAAACGCAATATATCAATGTAACGCAAAATGTATAATTATATGTTGTTAAACTAAAGAATAAAGAAACATGACAACTTCCTACTGGTTTTCTCAAGAAATCTAGAAAAAGTGTTTTTTGTTTTTATGAAACCCAAATTTTCAAACAGAAACAATATTTACCTGCAGCAAGACCCGCATGAAACCCCGCAGAGCGAACTGCGGGCAAAGGCGAAATTTCAACGGAATTGAAAAACCAAAAAAAACGTTTTAAACAGGTTCTTCAAAAATAAGGGTGGGGGGGAGGACCTCCCATTGAGTTGCTCGATGCGATCGGTTTCCCCTGGCTTCCTAAGAAGAAGTGAAAAAACCTGAGCAACAGCTTTTGACAAACCAAAAATCCGTGGGAAGATTTTTAAATAATGCATGGGAGATAGAGCATTGATAATAATTGAAAAAAAAACCGGGTTTTTAAAGTTTTAAAAAGGTGAGGAAAAACTTAATTATACTGTCTTCCTTTTAATGGTTTGGGCACATAATGCAATGACGCAGTTTTGGGCAAAGTGTTTTGATTGACAACTTATAAAAACATTTTTTCCGAGTATTTTTTTTTGATGTAAACGCAAACTTAATTCAATTTGTTAAAACGATTAACAACCCGGGGCAGGGTACCAAAGTTTGAGAATGATAGTTTGAGTACCGGTACTTGAAGCATTGTGGGTATATAAAAGATAAAGAAAAAACTTTTTTAGTAGTTTTGCCATAATGCTAACCCGCCAACCCTATCAGGCCTGGGGGGGGGCACAATGTGCCCCTATATGATTTTTTTTTTCACCAGAACGCTTTTGATCACGCTGATCTTTTTGGGCCCTCTTTCGCAAAAAATCTACGTTAATTGGTGTTCAAATTGCCCAAATAACGGGTTTTTTTTTAAACTAACGAATTTTTAAAGAATGCTTTTAAAAAAGCAAACTAGTGAAAAAGTATGACATATTTACACATAATAGTAAATTCAAACAAATTTTCCCGAATTGTCTTAAATTTGTCCATGCTTTTGTATTGACAAAAGGTTCTTTTGGTTTTATGAATTATCAAAAAAATTCGGTACTGTACCCGTATGGCCAACTAGGGATTGGTCAAAAAACCATAAAGAATTATCAGTAAAACAAAAATTTTTAAAAAATATAACCGCCACTTCCTGATTTTTGGGCTGTAATTTTAGTATTTTCGTAAAACAGCCTTATACGTTTTTTGGGATTTATAAGATTTTCAAATTTTGGCCAATACATATATAATCTCAATATGTAATCTTTAATTGGACATAATTTTCTATTTTCAGGTAAACATAACATTTGGGGGGGCAATCAATGAAAGATAAGGAAGCGTGTCATGACCAAAGCGACACACGACCCACCCGTTTTAATTGGGGAGGGGAAACCGGGTGAAGTCAACACCAGTCCAAGAGGGGTTATCGTCTGATGATATGGTAATAAAAAGAGGTTTCAATTATGTATAAAATTTTAATTTTTAGATTATCAGGAAAATTAAAAAGTTTTAAAAGGGAAAGATCAAATGCCCTGACCAGTCAAGATGACCATGTCCTGAGAAAATTTTTTGAAATGTAGTAATTTAAAATTTACAGGTTTGTTTTAAGATATGTCTGGAGAAATTGAGAATTGGAAAAAAATACCCGGGCCAAAATGTGCACCTCCCTTTAACATTATTGTTTTTTTGGGGTCACAAAAAGGAAAAATTTATAGTTAAGTTCTGGTTTAGCTCCGCGCACTATACATGTATAACCCCCCCAATTGCAGCCAAACTTTCTGGATCGATTGGAATTCGCCGTGGGGTTTAAACCTTTTTCCCCATAGGGGAGAAATGAACATTTGGGCGATTTGTGAGGCCCCCTTACTTTGTTTAAAAGTTGGTCCGCGTAAAGTATAACCCTGTTGGAAAATAATTTGTTTAATTTGGGACTGCAAGATTTTTTAAAACCGATGATGACCAGAAACCGGAGACTTTTGGGCTTAAGAAAATGTAATGGTTGGGGGGAACATAATGCCGATATTTTACAAATCTTTTCTAGCAATTAAAGTTTGGGATTAATTCCATTATAAAACGAAAAGCACGGGTGAAAATTAAGGGAAATTGGGGTAGAATAATGTCAAAAACTTTAAAACATATATATTATTCCATTTAAAAAATAATAAATTTGAAATGGGTCAATGGTTGGGTCTATTTAACATTAATATGGAAACAAACATTTGAAAAAAATTTTATTGGGAAATTTTGCGTCGGGAGAACATGATTTTTCGTAACCCCACGTGGAAGACGAATAGTGTTTCCGAGGTTCGGGAAAAAACAGTCGATGGGGGATTGAACTCATTTTCAAGGCAGACCTTTCTTCCGACGAGGCCCCGAGATTGGGTTAAAAATTTTTTAAAGGGGTTTCGCGATATAAGATTGGAAATTCGCGTCGGGGAAAACAAAGATTAAATTTTTCCCACACCCACGGTGTATAGCCCTTATGCCAGTGCTTTTCTGCGGGAGATAAACAATTGATTTAATTTTCCCACACCGACGGGGTATAGCACTGTATGTCAGAATTTTACCAATCTATATATCGCAGCCCCGCAAAGGGGTTTAGCCCCAATCCAAGGGGAAGCTCGGGGTCGAGAGGTTAAGACCGGATAGTGCAGGAGGTTTGGGGGTTTGAATCCCGCTCAAGTCGTTGTGTAGTTTTTTTTAAAATCAGAAAGCACTGAGCATACAGGTACACATCGGTTTAGGGAAAAAAATCATATAAAAAATTTTAGCATTAAAATAATAAACCCTTTATTATTGTTCCTCTTAAACGGGTTTAATAAAAAAAAGTTTAAAGGGCAGTACATACTTTTCCACAATTTCGGAGGGATTTTAAAAATTTTTTACCTCTATTTAAGCCCCTTGGTCATGCCAAGAGGAACATCCATTTTGTGTTCTAATTATGCTGAAATTTATTAATTGTTCGTTTAGGCTGTTTTGCGGAACCCCTGGGGGTAAAAGGTTCTGAGGCCGAAGCCCATAAAGTAATCATGTTTTTGGGGGAACGCCCCGACCGCAACGGAGGAAGAAAAAGGGAACAGGACTTAGATTAGAAAAAAACAGGTAGGGCCGTGCGCATAGTGCAAATTAAATATTTAAAGTTGTTGCAAACATACCGTATTCGCGGTTTTTAACATTCGATTAATCGCGCAGGGCCCAAAAACCGAATTATTCCCAAAACCCACCGTTCACGAGTAATACGTTTGTTTTTTACCCAACGCAGTCGGGTTTAACTATTCGCAAGCAATTTTTTTGTCTGGGGACCCCCGGGAGTGGTACATGGTGTATTTCCCGAAAGCACAGCAAGAAGCCTTGAGGAAGCCGACTTAGTGTGGGTGGGCGCGGGTGTTTCTTTATAGCAGCCATTGTTCAGTTCAGGGTTGACCAATGTCCAAAACTTAATAAATGTAATACAGTGTAATACATTTTTAGTAGAATAAATCCCACCGCCAGCAACTGGACAATAGGCATTAGAGTGCTGGTTTAAAAAAAAATTTTGGGACCACTGGTTATTTAGAAGGGGATCGTAAGATAGAAGATTTCGACAGAGCATAGAATCAATGTCCAGTTAAAAATGAAACAGGACTGAAAATTTTTAAGGGTCATTTATGAAGCAGCAACAGTAATATGACCTATCATGTGGGGGATTATGGCACAATGACTTAACCAAAAAAGATTCCGATTCCATGCCCTGTTGATCGTGACGATACGTCCCTTTTTTGACAAAAAGGGGGTTTAAAAAATAAAATTAAAAAAAATGCTAGCAAAAAGACTTCAGGTGATGAAATTACCAAAAAAATGCCCAAAATAGGAACCATTGAATTGTTAATTGATTTTTAAAATTTTAAAATTTTAAAAGGGCTAAATTTGCATTTTTGTATAAAAAATTAGTACTTTTGGGTTTATTGAAAACCGAATGGTTTAGGACATGTTTATTTAAATGTGAGTTTTTTGAGGATAAATTATAGAAAGATGAGCAATGAATTATGTGATAATACATTTCCACTGCATACCCTATTTCCCCCCAGATAACATGTGTTGAACCAAATTTTAAAAACTATTTAAATTGTTTTATTTTTAACCCTCTCCGGCGGGACAAATGCAAAAATGATTCCCCCCGTACTGGGGCATATTTATTATTTTTTTTGTTGTATCATTATAAACAGGTGCAACTTTTCAGGATCAGCTGATTTCACTTTTTTGTATCCAGATTGAAAACTGTAAAACACTGTAAAAGTGTTTTTTTTTGCCTTTTCTTTTTTTTTTCAATTCGGCCTGTATAAATTATTCAGTGGTAATATTTTAAACCATTGTACAACGCACCTTTGCAAGGTCGGCCCCGTATCGTAAATTTTTTAACCTTTTTCCCTTCCTTTTTTCTTTTTTAACTTGAAAAAGTTGTTCTGCACATGACCTTTTTGGGAAAAATATTCGCATCGTTTTTTTTTAGCATGTTTTGTTTAAAAAAATTAAAATGAAAATACAAAATCATGTAACATTTTTTAAATTTTTAATTTAAAAACGCATTAATTTACACAAACCCATGTTCAATTATCATGTTATTTTTTACACATTGATTTTTTTGAAAATTTTTTTTCATAAAAAAACCATGAAAAGATTTACCATTGGTCACTAGCTTTGGTTTTAAATTTTTGCCTCCCCGCGTGTGCAGGGGAAAGCACGATGAGTAGTCATGAATCATACTCATCAGTAGAACACCCGATAAACCAGGGACACACAAAAAAGGGAAGTACACCGGGAATGCCAAAGGCAGGGAAAAACCCCCCGACCCACTTATAGCATGGATTCCCCCCCTCCATTTAGTTCCAGGAAAAGTTTTTCCCAAAAAAAATTATAGCGAATTAGTGGTGGCATAAGTCAATCACAATGGCTTTTTTCACAAAAAACATAGGGCCCCAATTGTTTAGGTGTTATATTTTAAAGTTGTATTGAGTTACATTTTATTTTTTAATATTTACGAAGAACCTTTTAGGATTAAAATCACTAAGGGTGTTTTTTAAAAACCCTTTTAATTTGTTGTTTTTTTGTTTTTTTTTTCCCCCATTGGCCCTGTACTGGGCCAGTACTGGGTTTTGGGGGTTTTTTGTAATATTCCCCTTGGCCCTTTTACCAGGCCGTACTGGACGGTAGTGTTTATTACTGGGGCCCGTACTGGGTTTTGTACTGTTTTTTTAAGGGTATTCCCATTGGCCCACGGGGCCGATTTACGGTAATGTTTCATGGGCCAAAATGGGTTTGACTGTTTTAGTAAGGTTTCATTGGCCCCGTACTGGGGCCCGTACTGGACGGGGATTTACCCGCTTTTTTGTCGTTTTTGGGGATTCCCCTTGGCCCCCGGGTACTGGGGATATGGGACGGTAGTTTATCACGGGCCAGTACTGGGTTTTGTACTGTTTTTTGTAAGGGACCCCATTGGCCCTTACCCAGTACTGGTACGGAGTGTTTTTTACCAGTACGGGTTTTTACTGTTTTATAAGGATTCCCATTCCCGTACGGGCCATACTGGTACGGTAACTGACTGGGGGCCCAACGGGTTTTGTACTTTTTTTAAGGGTATTCATTGGCCCCCTGGGCCATTTATGTTTTTACTGGGGCCCGTACGGTTCTGTATGTTTCGTGGGGACCCCATTGGCCCGTACCGGGGCCCGTACGGGGGGTTTTTTTCTTGGGGCCCGTACTGGGTTTTGACGTTTCAGTAAGGGACCCATTTCCGTACTGGGCCATACTGGTGGTGTGTTTTATACGGCCCCGACTGGTTTTTCGTACGTTTTGTTAGGCATTTTTTGTCGGCCCAAAATTGGGGGCCCGTATCCAATAATGCCCAAAACGGAATTGCATTGGCCGGACGGGGCCCTTACCGGTTTCGTACGTTTTGGTTAGGGGATTTTGTTCGGCACGTTACTGGGGGCCCCTTTTGACCCGGGTGAGTAATACAAACTGGGGCCGTTCCAAGCCTCTGTGAGCCCGAACTGGGCCAGTTCCATTTGGGCACCGGCCCGGCCAATTTACCCGGGGTGGGGGTAATGCATCCCAAATTTTCCCGACCCGACTGGGCCCGTAAGCAAGAAAGGGAAATTTATTGCCCAGTACGGGGCCCTTTCCGGTTTGATGTTTGGTTAGGATTTTGTGTGCACGTACGGGCCGTTCTGGTTTTACCGGGTGAGTGGGAATGAACTGGGCCAGTTCCAAGCCTCGTGGGAACTGGGCAGTTCCGTTTGCCGGCACCGGCCCATTCCCGCAGTATTTTAAATCCCCCAAAACGTTCCCATTGTTTGCGGGATAAAGACCTCAAAAATCAGGGGGGAAGAGGTCAATTTGGGGGGAAAATTGACTAGTATAGACAAGTGCAGGTAGAGTTGGGAAAGGGAGAGTTGGTCCCCAAATTCATGCCTACTTTGAAACAAAAAAATTCCCCCCAAAATTGATTGATTTAAAATGACAAAATGTTAAGTTATTTTTGTATAGTCATTATCTGATACAAAAAACAAATTGTACGTTGGGTTTTCCCATAGGTTAGGCTAAAGATTTACAAAAAAGACAAAGTGCAGGTAGAGTTGGTGAAGGAGAGTTCCCCCCAAAAAACGCCTATTTTTGACAACAAAAAAAATTCCACACCAAAGTTTGGGATTAACATAATGAAAAAAATGAATTTAGTTTTGAAGTCAAATATCTGTTTCCCAAAACATGCCTTTTGAAAACAACAAATTCCACACCAAAGATTAACAGCACTAATGACAAAAATGTTAACGTTAGTTTTGAAAGTCATTTTTCTAAAAAACAAATTGAAATGTATGGGTTTTTCAGAAAGGGAGGTCATAAAGACCTTTAAAAATCATTGGGGGAGGTCAATTTTAAAAAAAAGACCTTTCCTTTTACCTACCTACCCTGCAGTTTTAGGAAAAGTGAACCCCAGCCCACAGTAGACCCTTAGTGTTCCAAACCACTGTTAAACCGTATAGTAAGGCCCCAAAAGTCCCAACATGCAAGTGGTTTTAAATGCGGGGGACCAAAACCCCGGTAAAAAAAGGGAAACGGTGATCGTCTTCCTTCCCCGAAAATCCTAACGTAAGTTAAAAGACAAGCAATGTACGGACAAGGATCACCGCAGTCAGGGGAAAACCGCGGGTGGGTTCCCGAGGGGAAAAACCAAAACAAAAACCGTTCAGACAGCGTTTTTAATTAGACCGTTTAGCCCACCGTGATATTTGTGGTACATGGGGGTTTATTGAGATTCACTAAAATTAAGAAGGATTTGGTCAAAGGGGTGGTACAATAAAAACGCGCATAAATGACCCCCATGACGTCAAAAACATTTAGGCCAAAAGGCACTACAGTACCCCACAAATGTATAACTAAAAAAGTTAACGGGTTATTTCTGGTATGGCTTTGATTGAAATTTAAAATTTTAGGACTATAACAAGCTAAAATTTAAAATTTGTTAATGCTTTTAAAAACCAAGTCAAGGAAAGCCCATATGGTATAGAGTTGCCCTTTTCGACAATGCAAGGCCATTTCCCCCAAGAAAGTAGGGTTTAAGGGCAAGGGGTTTTCCAGAAAGAAAGAATAAAAAAAAATAATAAAAAAAAATAGACATTAGGCGTTTGTCCTAGGGAAAAAAGTTTCCATTGTTGTTGGATATGATTATGCCCACCCAACCTGTTGTGGCCTAGGCTACAATTGACCATTGGGTTCAGGCCTAAAAAATTTTTCGTTTTAAAATGTTTTACGCAAAATTTCACAAGAGGGATCCCTTTTAACCCCTTTTGTTTATCATCCCCAGTTTTGATCAATTTTTTTGACCGGTTTTTTCCACGGACGAAAAAAAGCTTTTCCCGTTTGTTGACATGAATGAAATGAAGGGGGTTAAAATTTTTAAAAGAAAAAAACTTTGACTTGGAAAATTACTGTTAAGATTTGTAAAAAAAAATTTTTTTTCATAACCATGATATTAATGTTTCATTTTTCAAAATTTTCCAACCGTCGACATAAAAAAAAAAGTCTTGTTCGTTTTTCTATAAGGAATGGTCCAACTTGAGGGTCAGTATTTGAAAAAAAACACAAATGCAAAAACTATATTTTGGTTTCCACAACAACAGCTTGTTGACGGCAGAACAAAAAACCCGATGCGTGAAAAAAAATTGGGTCATGTTCACGAGGGGGCGAATTACGCATGGACGATACACATTACATGGCCAGCACACTAAACAAATGTTAACGGTTTGAAGGGGGTTCTTTCACGAGGCGGGAAAAACGTACATGGACGATAAATTTTTAAGGCCAGCACACAATGACAAATGTTAACGTTAGTTTTTGTGTCATTAGCTGTACGAAACAAATAATGATAATACATGGGAAAATGTACATACCTTCCTGAAAGTCCCGGAAAAAAAGGGAAAAGGGATCGTCTTCACTTGATGAAAACCCAAAGAAAAACCGACATCCGGACAAAGATCACCCGGGCACCGCGGTCACCCGGGGCAGGGGGAACACAATGACAAAAAGTTAACGTTATTTTTTATATTTGCTGTATACGAAACAAAAAAATAAAATGGAAAGGAATCCCATGAAACCCGGAAACAAAAGGGTTAAACGGGGTCGTCTTTTATAGAGGGTTTAAAACCCGGAGGAAGGAACCCTTCCCCCAAAACCAACGACAAACTGACATGCGGCAAAGATCACCCGGGCACCGGGTCAGGGGCAAACCGCGACAGGTTACCGAAAGGAAAACCAATAACGAAAACTGTTTTTAAATTTGACCGTTTAGCCCACCGGGTATTTGTGCGTCATGTAAAAAACAAGATTCACTAGGGTTAATGAAGGACTGGGCATGTTTTGGGGAAACCCCGAAAAAGGCTATAAAAAGATGTCATAATGACGCCACAAGACATTTTAGGCCAAAAAGGGAACTACAGTACCCCCCAAATGTATAACTGAAAAAATTTATACGGGTGTATACTTTTTAGCTATGGGTTTAAAAGAGCCAATTAAAATTCACGCATATAACTAAGCTAATTAAGAATTTAGTCAATGACAAGAAAAACCCAAATCAAGGGATGCTTTTAAAGGTATGAGGACCTTTCTAAATTTAAAAAGGGGAGCCCCCGAAAGGGGAGTGTTAAGGCAAGGTTTTGCCAGAAAGAAAGAATAAAAAAAAAAAAAAAAATTTGAAGAAAAATATGTTTGACCTCGGGAACAGCTAATAAAAAACTTGAAAAATACGCCACCCGTCGGGGAACAGCAAAAAAAAAAAAAAAATTGAAGAAAAAGCCTTCCGACGGGCGGAACAGTAAAATAACAACGACAGAAAAAAAATGTTCCGACCTGTCGGGGGAAAAGCTTAAAAACTTTTAAAAATAGCTCTTCCGACCTGTCAACAGCAATAATAAAAAATAATAAAATCTTTGGATAAAGCCTTCCACGGCGGAACAAAAAAAAAAATAAAAAAAAAAAAAAATTTTAAGAAACGCTTCCCGACGGGCGAACAGCAAAAATAAAAAAAAAAAATCTTGGGAAGAACAATAGCCTTCCGACCGTCGGAACAGCTAAAACCGCAAGAACGGGTGTGGTGGGGGATTAACCGGGGAAAAGATCCGTGTGGGGGAAACCCCACCCGGGGAACATTCGGAATATTACACTCAGCCGCGTGAGTCGCCATTTTTTTGAGTAGGGTCGTCGTTATCGTATACAACAAACACGCACGCGATCGAATGCGAACAGCAAAGCTCGTAGCGGATGACGTCAACAGACTGACCCCAAACAGAAAGACCCCCGGTAAATAGTTTCGGTTCAATTTACGCGCCGGATATCCACCGCCCCAAAATTCAAGTCGGGCGGCTTTGAAAAAAAGTGTCAATATTGTACAGTTTAACGCTGTATGGGGGGTGAATGAAGCACTGAGGGATAAAAACAGTCCATCTTTATAAAGCGCGCTTGAAGCAAGAATGATTGAAATCGAATAGTGACTAGTTATGTACTACAATCTACGATTTTTGTGTTATTATTTGTATATTAATGAAATATCATTTTTTATTTTTGTTTATCTCATATTTATATGGGATGAGGTGCAAAGTCCCCATATGTAGGCCGTGTAGGTCTAAGATGTGTATGGGATGTTTTTAAATTTAGATCGCGGTTTCAAGCGGGTGGTTTTGGGTGCGGAGGCGGGAAATATTCAAAACAAGTCAAGAGGATTTTGAATGATTTTGCCGTTGTCGAAGTGGGGCTACTATAACGTCGCAATCTTTTTATTAAAGTATTAAATTTGGGTTTTTAAGGATTGGGGCAAATGATTTTTTTTCGGGCCCATATTTTTAGATTTTCTGCACTTACCTTGTAGGGTTTTTGGGGTTTTAACATTTTTTGCTACGGTGATTTCAAATTTTCAAATGTTTTGAATTGAACGTGTTTGAGGTGGAGGAGTGGGGACCGTAGGGCCGTATTTTTTCCCCCTTTTACAAAAAAACTATTTATTTAAAATTGTTGGTATATATTGTTTTCAGTAGTTCTTTTGATGGTTGAACGCACCGCCGGGAGGGGGGCCACTGTTTTAAAAAAGGGTTCAAAAAAAATAAATAAAATAAAAAAAACACATTGAAAACCAAAACCCGGATATCAAGAATAATGAGGGATGTGGCTTGTAGACCTCCCGTTGTGAAGACAATTAACACCTGATAAGTTCCTTCGGCTAAGGAAAGGTGATAATTGGGTTTCCCCCAGTGTAGTGGGGAACCAGAAAATCAGTAAGAATAGTTAGTATTTTCTGTAAGACAAGCAATATATAAACTTAACCCCCAAAAAGTTCCCAAAAAAAAGGTAAAATTATTGCCGTTAAGATGCAATGTTGTTTGTTTCAAAATTTTTTGGTTTTATTATTTTCAAATTTCAAAGGAGGAAGTTTTTAAATGAAGGAACAAATTGGGGTTTTATAACGATATTAATTTAAATTTTTGGTTTAAATAAATTTTTAAAAAAAAACCGAATCACGGGAATCACGATTTTAATATAAAAAAAAACAAAAGTATGAAAATATTTTCCTTTTTTTTATTCAACAATTTTTTTTTAACATTTTATTAATAAACAAAACGAATCGAATAAACTTTTTCCCATAG
>JAQQFT010000052.1:0-60218 GCA_029582265.1 Zoroaster sp. YZ-2022 | reverse complement strand
ACCCCAAAGTGTTGATATTTTTGGCCCTAAAGCAGGCCAGCCTGGGCTTTTGGCTGGCGCCCATGGCTGCCTGGTACAGTCTTGGTTCGGTTCCCGTGTCTCGGAAAGCGCCAATGATTCTCATCTTTTGTCGACTTTGACAATTTTCACCCATTGTTTCCAAAATCATTTCACTTTTGTCAAGTATCAATGAATTTTAAACGTCTGAAAGTGCGACTATTAATTTCGGTCCTCGTGAGCTTTTCTGGAAACAACGGTCTCAAGAAAGTCAGTAAGGAGGCCATTGGTTTTGCACAATAACAGGAAACGACATCTTTCAGGGATTTGTATGGACAATTATATTCCTTTGAAGATCTTTCCAACCATGTATGTAAAAAACAATGAAATATTGAGGGGCGTTTTTATCACCCACCGTTAAAAGAAAGGCGGTGATTTTAACCGGCCAGGCAGCGTATGCAATTTAACCCACACATACATAATTTTGATATTATTAGCTCAGTATATGGTACTTCAAAACCCAGATTGCATGACCTAAACTTATGACGTCACTTGAATGGTTGTTTTACTACGCCACCAGAAAATTGAAAAACTGAATAATAAATTTAAAAAATCCCACACAATGACATATAATGACATATAAACAAGTTAATGGTTCATCAATACAATGTTTTATTTAGTAATATATGTAATAATACTTTAGATCTAGAGTAAACACTATCCTTATTTATGATAGGTCGGTTCAAAACAGCATGCTCAATATTATGAATATTAACGTATGTTACACTGTACATCATCATGTTTTATGATCACACCATCCATTTTCAACTTCGTGCCACTTTGCAATAACAACGGTCACACCTAGTCGTAAAATTGGTATGATCTCCAAGAGATTGCATGGAAAGAATTTTTATCCATCTGCCACTTTAAGTTTTTTTTTTAATTGTTTTGCACCACTAACAGTTAAAAATTATTCTATCGATATTTGGGTACAGAAAGTGAAAACTATCAAAATCCACTTTTGTGATACTTTTGGACCATTTCCTTCTAAAAATCCTCCCCACATATGTATATAATGACCAAGGTTTCATTAATGGGCAAAAATGGGGCATGTTTGCCCAGAAAACTTGCACGTTATAAGTTAGTTAAATGTCGTCAGAAAAAAATTCAAGGTTTAAGAATGGGCATGCTTGCCCAGAAAACCATGGCTTTTGCTACAAAACATGAGGTATGCTTTGCATGCCTACCAACAACAAAAGTATCCAAATCGCAGGCGGTTATCTCCAAACCATGGCAGTTGTAAATGAGAAGTTAAAGTTTAAAATACCAAATACTCATTCCATAAATGAAGACTGAGTGTTTCAACTGTTTGTACATACACATGGAATATTAGCCCCACTCACAGCAAAAGTCGCTGGGTACAGTGTTTACAAAACGTATAGCACTTTAGGGCTTACTTAAACACTATTTATACAGACCAATTTCCCTGAACCTGAGGCAGTGGGAGTCCGCTTCCAACAAATTAATGCCAAGGCGAACGCGCGTGCCCAACGGGACGGACAGCTACCACCGAACAACACAAAACCATTAAACGATTGAAACCCCTGATGATCCACACATCCCCTCTACCAAAGTTGTGGCAGGTTGGGAATAGGAGTCATAACATTAATCCGGCCGTGGAGCTACCGCTCGAAACGATCACCTCAAACCTGATAGGGAATCGTCAGCAATATCATTGTGAACTCCTGGAACATGGACTGCCTTAAATAATATATTGTACCAAGACACCGACAAACAAACAACTGCACTCAGCGCATTATCACATCGCATCGCGACGATTGCTTATTCATAATGTGTACCACCGCAGCATTATCCCACTGAACCTCACCTTGTGGTTTGCCAACAAATGACTTCAACATTAAACAGCCACCACCAATGGGTAAAACTCCAAAAAGGCAAATGGATGGTGACAAAGCTAATAACTCAGGGGCCCATTTATATTTGGTGAAACCATTTGCCGTTAAGCATCTCTAAACCCAATGCTTGCCACGGCATCTGTGGATTAACCCCAAAGATGTCGTTGTCATGCCCAACCATGATGGCGAAACGACAACCCTGCGGAAAGTCAATTAAACAGTACTGCGCCAGGAGCGATTGTCCGACAGACAAAATAAGGGAACCAACTAATGATTGAACCTCTTTCAAAGACAACTTACGATGACCCAAAACCGCTTGAATTTGGACCTGCAGCGCCTGTAGTTTATGAAAAATTCGAATTACGTGGTTAGAGTAAATTTCTAGTCTTATATAGGTGATAACCTGGCAAGGACGAAGTTGGTTCTTTTCTTTCCAGCAAGTGGTACCTGCAAATCGAGTGACACTTGATTCTGGACCCACCCATAAACAAAAAATCATCCAAATAGTAGTTTTTTGAATCATTTCTCATCAAATATGAAACAAGAAGACATCCCAGGTGCACAACTTAAACTCCCCTGTAGCATCAATAATATTCAGCTCAAACGCTGGCTAGCTTGCAGAAGAGAGAGGAGTATCAACTTCTGTAATAAACCAGAGCTTGTAAAAAAGGTAAACACGCGTGTGCACAAATGTAACAATGTGTTTTCTGTCAGCCTCAGACTATTACATATCCCCACAAAAAATAGACTCAGTATTAGTAGTACTTTGGCAATTTTAGTCAGAGCTCAAAACTGCAAAAAGTTTGCAAACAATAGGGTCAGTATGACATATAAATCCATGATAACGTTCGAGTGGAGTTTGTTTCATTGATCGTTGAACCTGGCACTTGTGTTAAAGCAGTGTATTTGGTCTCTACAATAAGTGCTGTTAATGGTACAATAGTGATGAAATTGCTGTCAGTGTCAAGGAAGCTGGGTGGGTGTTGGGGAGGGAGTTTACGCAAATGTTGGCCCCCAACAATGGGAACAATGTGGTTCTTTGTTTGAGTCAAACTCTACAAATGAGAATTCTAAATAAACGTTACAATAGAAGAAAAATGCGATTGTGCCACAATGTACCCTCATAAACTTGTCCGTAGGATAGGTAGAGATTTTGTTTTAGTATTTCAACCTTAAGGTGGAAACCAGTTTGAAAATGGAAAACGTATGTGGGCAGTATTCCTGTTTTAAATTCAGTCCTTCATTTTATGCAACATGAGGAGAGTTTTAAACTGTACCATTAGAGCCAAACATTAATATCAGAGGAAACAACTCACTGCAGGTGAAGGAGCCCACCCAGTTACCACCAAGACCGGAATCACAATGATTACTAAACGAAACGTTAGAAGCTAACGAAAAATACAATTAAAAGTTCTTCAGAAAACTCAGATCTAAATGATAGTTATGACCTAAGAACTCAGGGTCTCGAAACCAAAGATAACGAGACGAGCGACGCGAACAAGGAACTAAAGATATGAAGAGAACCAAAAAAATTAGCTAATGTTGAACAAAGAATCAATGAAAATACACAGTGAGGTACAGGTTATGATGGATGCACTTGTAAAGAAAGGATAGACCTAAAAACGAATCCGAAGGACCAAAGAGGGCTATAAAAATTTAAGTAGCGAAGAAATAAAGACCTTACGATAAAACAAAAAACAAGAATATTGAATGAAGAAATAACAAAATGTTGGGTGAAAATTGAAGGCTTATTTAAAAATAATATGGTATAAAGATCAGTGAGTTTTTAACGCGATTAAGGCGACCATCGCCTTTGCCAGCACCAATCGCCGGTACTGTGGGTAAGTTCAGTTTTACCGAAACCTGCACCACCAAAACCTATAATCACCCCCAACCCCTGCACCTCCCACCCCAAAAACCTATACCCGGAACCGACCACCCCAAAACCTACGCCTAGCGACGGTGGTGGGGCAGAGGCAGACGCGTTAAAATCTAGAATGGCATAGCTAAACTAGAGCGTGCTTTAGCCGCTTTACCGGCTATTATAGGATCGATACAGTAAGCGGCTGCCGAAACAAAGCTTCTAACGCGGTCGTGGACGGTGGAACATCGTACTAGCTTTGATGGGGGTTAGTGTTTTAACCATGTCAAAAATCTAAAATAGTAAATTGTAAATCATAACACCGAGTCCGGGGTTAAACGGCAAAACCAATAATTAAAAGATTTTTCTTCTCGTGGTTACGTCCATTTTTCAAAGAGTCTTCTTTTATTGTAGCTTCGGAAGGGTCTTGACTGTCAGATTCTTTCACGTGTTTAGGGTTACGACAACGTTGATTGCAAAGGTAAAATAGGAGGAACGTGGGTCTAAATTTACTCCAAATTTGAACTTCATCGATAAATCACCGCTTCCGTCGCGTGATTAAAAATATTATTGTTGTATCCCGCGGTCGTGCTTATTCATAAATTCACATCGCTCGGCATCATGTATACAAATTTTCCGATAGCAAAGTTTAAGGGGCGCATGTAAACATCTTGATATCATCGAAGATTGCAAAATCAAACCGGGAGAATCAACTTCGGCATTTACTATGTTTATAAATTTCACGCTTGAGCAACGTCAAAACCGACGTGCCAAACGCAAGAAATCCACTTTAACTTTACTTGAGCCCCTACAACGCCGTAAAACGTAGGTTTCTAGAGTCGTTTGCCATGTCACAAAGCAATCCGTAAACCCTTTAGCTAATCCTAAAGACAATATAAATTTAGTCCGCTGCTGTTTCAACGCGTCTGACGGAGAAATGTATTCAACGACGCAATGAACCCCCAATATCATTATCGCTATTCACTTAATCGAGATTAACATTTTCTTTTATCAAAATCCATCCTTTTCTTTGTCTCATAGATGACGCAAATTTGAATATTATAGTTTTTCCCGTACCTGGTATCGTGTTTGTAAATGTTTCGATAATAAGCTGTTCCCTAATCCGGTTTGGTTCTTAAATCTACTCGTTGTTTCAATTATCCGATATTGCGAGGTGAAATCTATTACATAGTCTGTTGTACGCGCTTACGTCTATACTGCTGGCAAAACGCGTCATAAAAAATTTGAAAAAGATGTAGGCAACCCTCATTTCTTTGAGCAATCGCCTGCACTTTGATAATGTAATGCGGAAACCAAAACCACGAACCATCAAGTTTAAACATTTGAATGTTGATAACCCACGCCGCATCTCGTTGTAGCGCAATACGTTACAAAATTATTTGATTTTGATCAATTAAGCTATTAGAATGTTAAATTTACAACGTCATTATCGACGTAAGGTCGTAGATTTTTGAAATCGTTAACAATTTCCCGCTAAATAACCTGCTCCCTGGCAATATAAATATTTATACTGTCAAATCGCTGGCTTATAATTCTGAACTGCATTAAAATTTCCAGATTGCTTATATGGAAATGAAAAATCACTCTTAAACGCTAATGGAAACGTCATTATTTTAATATAACAAAATTAGTAAAATTTTAATAATAAAATGTATCATACCTTTGAAGTCGAAATTGAAAAATGGTGGGTCGGTCTAATTAAAACGATCGTTATCGATAATCGCGAGGGTAATCTCGTTGGAGCATTATTATAGCGTAAAGTTATTTGGGTGGAAAATACAACTGCGTAAAAAAGAAATAATTTATCGTAATGGTAGGTGATATAAGATAAAGTTTGTTGAGCCGGGGCTTTACAACATTAACAAAATTATTGATATAGTAAAGATGCCTTGATAACGTTCATTATCGATAAAACAACGGGCGCCTTTTCACAATTTGACTCAAGAAAACAAACCCGTTAAATTTACATCGGGGCTGTTAATCGACTCGGGCTTCATAAATGAATTTCTAACTGTAAGAATATAGTAAAAAGATTGACGTACAACTTTAAAAATTCTATACATTCATTGCGACTAAATTTTCACGCGACCAAAATTATTTTAACGGTAAACCTTACTCATTTTAAACGCTTTTTCCCTGCAAGGTAAATTGTTTGGGAGAAAGTATGTGATGGAATATAAAAATCCATTGTTAAAAATTAAAAGTCGGTCTTTTAACCCATTGATTTCACCAGCATCTGAAGGGTAGAGACATAATAATCACGGTTTCCGTTATTTTAAATCTAGAAAATACACAAATAAAATGGCGAGTATTTACGGTCCCAGTTGAACGAGAGCAGCGGTGTTGCTGCTAAGAAGACGAAATTGTACGAGCGGGGAGTGAGCGCACCCAGCGAAATTTACGTCACCGCGGATATATCAATAGAGATGAACGCACACTTGTCAAAATACAACGTCGTACTTCCGGACAGGGGGCTACGTCTAAACCGCCCTTTGTCAGCGCCGATGGAAACGCCAGATTTTAGTGTTTTGTACATTTTAAAAGCCACACTTCATATCCAACAACGCGCGTTACGCGGCTGACGTTTACTATCTTCCGCTTGGGGTTAAATAATAAATTTACTTTACCGATGATGAAATGTCACCGACGAAGATAATAAATGTCAAAATGCGACGTTCAAAAAGTTTTTGTAGAGCGACCTTTTCGGCGCGCTAAATTCTAAAATCTGGTTTTAAAATAAAAGAAAGTTTCACCGTTAAATTAAAATACAGCATATACTATGGGGCATTTGGACCTAATCGAATTAGTAGGCGTATCCTACTAATGAATAAAACGTTTTTGAAAACGAATTGCAGTATCGACAGCGAGCGAAATCAACAAACGATATTATTGGGTATAAAATTAGACGATATATTTCATAATCCGATTGACCATCGAAGGAGCCATCTGTTTTCAAAAGTTTGCCAGTCTGGAAGGCACAAACTCGCGTTTTTATTATAAAATTGTACATGGTGAAATAGTTTTATGAAGACGAAACGTATAATACAACCGGTTAATAAAAGCAGATTTTTTATGGTCAAAAGAAATACCTGTATTATTTATTTTGCGTATGATGAAAAGGAGCAAAGCTTTTAGAAGGTAAGTATTTTCTTCCCAAACGCAAAAATGAAAAGTTTTTGTACAATCGGTCTTTTTGGCTCTTTGGGGAATGGGAATCTGTTATGATTTAAAAAATTAAAACTTGGCCGTTAAATTACAAAAATTATTTAATCTTTACCATTAATAGAAAACAATGAAGGCACCTATAGAATCAATGAATGTACTTTATCCAAATTTACTCGTCTATGACGGATGATGCTAACCATTTCTGGTTGCAAAAACCGACGATATTCAAAAGAATAACGAATCGAAATAAAATGAACCGCGAAGCCGTCTATAAAAAATATAATAAAATCAATTAAATGCGCATCAGAAATCACACAGAATTGGGTTGTATGGGAGCAGGAGCTTATCGAATCGCATATCGCCACCTGTAGCATCGCCTGTAGGATCGGTTTTAGGTTGGTCCAGCCTTTAGGGTTGGGTGCGGCGTTTGCCTCAGATACGCGAAATATAAACGATCTAAAAAAGCTAAAAACATGATGGAAACGAGTTTTAGTATCAGTCTAAACTCCAATACGATTCAAAAAAGCGATCCAAGATTTACGTCGTTACCCAAAATAATTCTTACTGTCGTAGTAGCGAACTATGTTACTTTTCTTAAAATGAAAAGAAAAAATCGTAACGTCAAAGATATTGGCTTTGATTCGGCTAAAGAAAACAAAACCGATAATGTAGATGTAGAAAAAAAATTCTTATAGAAAAACTTTTAAATTTAAAGTAAAGTTTACTATATAAAATCATATTATAATCAAAACCAAGTTTAAGTGAGTAGTGTTATAAAACGACTATTAGACCTCCCTATGAAATTTAATTTTTGCTTTATAATTTAATATAATATTGAGAATTGCTTATTTATATATATATATATTCTCGCCATAAACGAGTTGTTAGTTTCTATCAGAATTTTTTCTATCCAAGTATGTAAACGTACAATTATATACGCCTTTGCTTTGAAATCTATTTTACATCTTTTATGCTACAACTGTCTTAGATTTTCCTCGTTTACGCCATGTAAACCTATTAATATACATCTTCACCCGTGCTTATTCATCACATTTTCTAATGAACCCATTTAAAAGCCATTCGCAGCCTGTTTTTTGTTATATAATTTCTCTTATATTTTATTATCGTTATTAAATAATCCTCCCTTGATCAGTTTTCCATATTTACCAGATGCAAGCCACCTGAAGAATATTTTTAATACAATCTCTTTAGCTCTGCTTGCTCTTTTAACTCTAGTCGGTCTGCAATTACTATAAACGAAATAATATTTTTACTTTTTCTAATTTTATAGGTGATATTTTCATTTTATTTAATCTAAATAATCTCCACCCCTACTTCTACCCGTAATTTTAAATCCCTTTCATGCGATCGCCATCCTTTTCTTTGATGACGTCATCAACATCAAACTGTCCAACCACCCTCCCTCTTTTTTAGTTTTTATGATCAACCACGCCCATTTTGGGCAACGCTAGAACCCCCATCTAGTAAATTTCCAGTGGATAAAAAGAAACATTTGAGGTCTATTTAATTTTTTATGAAGACCGGTAGCCTAGTTTAGTTTATAATTCGAACAAATTGGCAACATGGAGGATTTCTTCTTCCTCAATAAACGCACGAAGGTTCGGTCATCAACCCTGGGGTCCCTCCTGATAGTCGAGACCTATGGTCCCGTGTGTGTCGGGAGGACCCAGGGTTACGATTATCATAACCAGCAGGCCCTTGGCAGGTGGCTTCTGGGCGGCATACGCTGAGACCGACATTCTTTTTAAGAAATGATCTGATTCCCATCTTAGATATGAAGCCGACGATGTTATGGGAACCAGACTAGCATTTATAAAATTTTCCGTCCCAAATAAAAAAAAATTATATAAAAAGCAGTGTTAAATGAACCATCAGGGTTTTAAATAAATTTTTTGGAAGCTGAACCAAGATTAATCAAAATAAAATAAAATAAATGGCCTACCATACAGTTTATAAATATGAACTTGTATTTAAATATTTATGTAATAAATCCGCTTTCAGTAACTATGTTTAAAGATAATAATTGCCTTGTTAAAGTGAAATTAATGGCAAAACGCCCCTCAACATTTCCATTGTTTTATGCTATATGGTTGGTGATCTTCAAAGTAGAATATAATTGTCCACACAAGTCCCCTGAAAATGCGTCGTTTTTCTGTTATTTGTACAAAAATCCAAATGTCTGCGTGACTTTCTGAACCAAAAATTTGTCCAGAAACCCATGAGTGACAAAAGTAGTCGCACTTTCAGACTAACCCAACGGCAAGAATAATTATTTTTATAGTTCATTGATACGATGAAATGATTTCGGAACAATGGGTGAAACGTACCGACAAAAAGTCGCACTTTTCCCCGAGACACTGGGAAACCGAACCGACTGTACCAGCAGCAGCCATGGCGGCTAGCGCGGTAAAGCGCCTGAGGCGTGGTTTCCACGGGTACATGGTGGTTAGGACATAAACATATGAACACTTTTTGCGTGGATGCAGCCAAAATCCTGACCACTGTAAAGCCGTTGGGGTCGGGCTATTTGAATTCGATACTGCCAGCGAGTTTGTTTTGGAAACACCAATGACGCATTCATCTGAACATCGTCACAGCCCCTTCAATCAAGTATCAACACCAATACAAAAAGCAACAAAACTGTTCAGTTTAAGGCCGCCATCCGTCAAATCAACGCCAGAATTTCGACCGAGCGGGCTGGGCGCGAAGAAAGGCTCAAAAATTACGAAACGGCAAAAAACGACGCATGCCTGGCGACCATTGACGGGCCAGCCAACCCTCAAATGATAGCAAAACACCAGGACGATTGTTGAACGTGATGGTGCCCATTTGATGATACCAAGGAATAATGTCGTATTTGTAGGATTTCATTGTTGGACAGTAAAGAGTAAGCAGAGAATATTGTTTGATAAGGTCATAATACTTGTAGGGCTTTTTAAAATGTTCCACGGCGTTGAACTCTGTCTTATGATGAATTGTTGTTAGCCATCACATTGTTTTTATGGTTCATATAGCCAAGGCCCAATGATATTGCATGATTTTTGGTACAATACGACAGGATAATTATGAGATACAGTTTAGATTAGAAAGCAGAACAACAATTTCAAGTGAATTAGGTTGTAATTTCACCATCGATGCCCGGATATTTTATGGGGAAGATGGTCAAAGGGTCATGGTGAAAATTCAAACATGGACTGGAGGAAATAGCATCAGGCACCATTATCTCCTAAATGAGTACTACTATGTATACTTTAGGGCTGATCTCTATAATCTCATGTGGACCAACTGAAGGCCCATCTAAAAAACCCAATTGACTATATAATTAAAATATGCTTATTAGAGTAAAAACTCCTGACAAGTTTTTTAAAGAGAAGGTGTGAGCATGGGTACACTGTTTTGCACATCCAATGTCAAAGGCCTACAGAAATGGTAAATGAAAATACAGTACTGGACTTGGGTTTCCAAATAAGATTAATCTGCACTGCAAGCAACACCTGTAACTGAAAATTAATGGTTTGATGTACATATATCAATTCCATTGGAGAAGAATCTATAAAACCAGCTTATTTAAGACGAAAATGCATCGGTGAAGAATCTACCAACATGTGATAAAGGTTCCAAAATTCCCAACCATCAAAGTACAATTTGAATTTAAAGCAAAACAAAGAATAACTTTGATCAGCACGCAAAGTTAGATACTGTTTATTCTACTGTAAAGATATGGGAGCCTTGAATCGTCCCATGAATTTCCGTTATAGTACAATGCTACATGTGTTTCAATAAATATTTGTAATTGACATTTGCTACCTTCCATAAAAGGTGGAATGTCTAGTTTTACTCAACCGAAACAAATAAAACCCCTTTGGATGTCAACCTTTATCATCAGCCAGACCCACCGTCAATTATGGGTTTCCTGTAGCTTACTCAGAAGGATAAGGATGTGCCTTTATCTGACACTGAACCTGCATCACAAATACAAAATATATGTACCTGAATTATATGCTTGCTAAAAACAGATAAGGGTAGGACGGAGTTGTTTCGATTTCACAGATATCTTTGGATTTTGTACCTTGGCCGTGTCATGTTGCACTATAGTCGCTTTGATTGCTTGACAAACTGTTCTGACCAAAGGAGAATGAAGTTTTCAAAAGAAAAACAACCAGCTATTAGATTTTGAAGAAACCAGATAGGATGATTTTTGAATATTTTTATCATTGAAATCTTTGTAATTTGATTTAAAACAAAAAATGAAAAATAATAATCCCGGGAAATTTTTTGATATTACAATGAACCATGGATTAAGTATTTTTAGGTATTAACTTCCATTGGTTCGCCTCTCTTAACAGTATCGGCTTTTTCTGTGGTGTTTTGGCAAGCTGGAGTCAACGATGGTGACATCTGATGGTGAAAACATTCACAAAAATGTATCGCCAGCTTGGTGAAGTTTACAAAATAATCGTTACCAGTTGATTCAGATGTCCGAAACCAGCAAAAGAACTTCATCCCCAATCGTATCATTTATTTTTTTATAGTTTCGCTTGATTGTTCAACAACTGGCAACCCGCTGGGACGGCAGTTTGAACGCATATCATCGGGGCAAACTCGATCGCATAGAAAAGTTCCTACCTCGCGCGCGAAGGCTCGTTTCGCGTGCAGATAGACTTGACAATAAGTCGGTTTTTACCAATGTCCAGCGTTAGCACTATGGTGCATCCCCCACCCCATAATTACAAAACACATGGAGAATTGTTATAATCACAGTTCATTTACGGGAACGTGAAATTTGGAAATCACAGATCACATTTCGCAGTACCGCAAGCGTGTGCCAATTCCGTATTAATGTACTTCTTTGTTAAAACAAATTCTCCGTACATGCGTATTCCTGACGTCAAATATCTATAGGGAAAAAACACATACACACACGTAATAATACAGCAGTAGCTGACACTCTTCCTTTTAACCGACCAGGCATCAATCAAATAGGGTCGCTACATTAAACAACACTTTTCCTGATAATTGTCTGTCACACTGTTACCAAGACAAGTTTTTTGGGAGAAATCTCACCACTTTTTTTCATGTTTGATTACCCCTTATACAACCACCCCAAATTTTATATCAAACTACACTGAACCTGGAGACCATATTTTGAGGAAAAACTGGGGAAGATTCCCTATGCCTGGATTCCACGTTTAACCTCCAACAAACCTCTACTAGCTTGATTGAGGCACCTATTTGTTCCGAACAACCAGCCTGAGCAAATTCCCAGTCAAACTATTTAACCCGTGGTAGCCTTTCCCCAATAACTTTTCATTGAAATCAGCTGTATCAGCTTGAAAATGCCAATTAATTTGTCAGAAGCAAATTGACATTACAGGTTTCAAAGTGTTGCACCTGTAAAGAGATCAGAAACAAAAGACACTGCTCCACTTATGGGGTAATGCCAACAGGTCTTTGATCGTGTTATTGGCTTTTGTAGTTTGAGAATGTTACAGACTGTAAGCGTCTGGGTCAGATGGTTTTCGTATTTGAATTTCTGTTGCATCTATGATTACCTCATGACCGATACATGCCGAAATGATTCTGTGCATCCTATTCCTCTTTCGAAGTACCATGTTCATCTCCTTCAACTCGTAGTACATCATGTTGATCCATAACGAGAAGGACTTGGATACAGATGATTGGCTGATATTTCAAATCTTTCAGCTAAATATTCTCGAGAAGACTGAGTCGTAGCCTGCACATCACCATGAAAAAAATTGGTTCATGGGAGCTGCTTCGTCTGGCCAAAATGTACATGTTGGTGGGTGCTTATTGATACCTCAGCAATTCAAAACAAATTTGAATCTTCGAAATCTGGAAAACCTGTGTGAGACCAGTTTATGCCAGTCATAGGCTTTTAAATTTCAATGCCAAACTTACTCTTGATTGTAAGTTGGCCGGTTAAATGAATTCACTGAGCGCCTTTTCTTTAGTTGGGCCCAACTGTCGCGCCCGTTTGGTGTATGCTCATGTCCATTGTTATTCCTCGCTCTGATGCACTGATGTCAATGCCATACAATCTGCTGGAGAAACTTGGATTATTTTCACTTTTTCCTGTCGAAGGTTTTTTAAAGTGCCTAGTTGCTTGGTTCTATTGGCTACCTTTGTTATGAAAAGGTCGGAATAGCACTGTTGTTCAACTTCGTTACCTTCAAACAGCCAAAAATTTAGTATATGTGCGAATCTGCCTGTAACCTCCTGTTCCTTATAGCGATGTCGTAGCACTTTCTCAACTTTTTTGTCTTTTATGGGATAGCGTATATCTTATTTTGGGTAGATTTGTCAAAACAAAAACAGGTTCGTACATATCCAACTTTAAAAAGCATACACTGGGACCTGCGCAATTAACGCCCAACAAATTGACCGAAATGCCAAAAGGAACTTAAAATTCTGGAAGCAGAGCCGGTATATTGTAGAAGCAGGAGTATAGCAGCACCGGATTTTCTGGTCACGTGGTCTATGGGCGCCATTTTGACCTCAAAAATTTTTTTCCCGCGAAAAGGAAACGGGCAGCCGTTGTTATAGCAGTTATCTGAACGCCCTGTTCAGACAAGTCTCCTATTTTTTGAATAATTATATAATTTGTCGCTGTAATACAGCGACAAATACATAATTATCCAAAGTAGGACCAGAGACTGTGAACGGAAGTAGCATCTGACCAACGAATATGCTGTGCAACTGCAAGTACTAATTTTTCTCTAATCTAACGTTAGGGTAAACACACATATTAAAGCTTGGACATAATGTCAAACAAAAGTCAGACCTAGAGAAAGGTTTTAAAATTGTAAACATTTCCTCTCAGATATTCAAGATACCGGCGGGAAGTTAACGTTAATTGACTCCCTGTTAATGCCTAATGGCAACCAACGCCACGGCGCAGTCAACTGAGAACTCTTCGCCCCTTGCAACTCGACCCCACAATCGCCCCTGACAAACTCGCCCCTGACAATCTCGGCCCCGACAAACCTGCCCCCTGTAATTTTTTGACGCATCTACACGCAATAATTGAGACTGGTTTAATATTATTAATTATTATAAAGGCAGATGTATTAGTAACATTTAATTGATAGGCACTATTGAGACTGATTTAGGTAAGAGAGAAAATCATTGGGCCTATTAATTTCAACTTGGCATTTTATTTAACCAAATAAATAGGCACATAAATAATTGCACGATCTCCATAACTACTTTCAGTTACGAAGAGATAAAGAGTAAAACACCGTTTTTCGAGGTGAAATCTTCGTTGAAAGGTAGACTGGTGTCTGAAACACTTTACACTCTTTTCTATCATAGGAAAGCCAGCTGCAATTTTGTTTAGTTTTGAGCGAGGAGTGTATTTTACAATCTTTCAAAGCTCTTATGAGGTTCATATTTATCGCCAAAAATACGGTGTGGTATTAACGAATATTTCGCGTCAGGATGTGGTGACAGTCGCGCCCATCGAAATGTGCTGTATACTTGATTTAAACAAAACAGGATTCCCAAAACCACTTCGTCCGATTTTCTTGATTTAAAACCATTGTATTTCTTTCATCAAGACCTTAATTTGATATAAACATTGAGCACATTGGTTTAGGCGTCAATTTTTCACCTGAAATCCTACTGTAAATGAATTATTTTAAGATTTATTTTCGTTAAATAAAAACGTCAACTGAAAATGACAAGAAACTTTTAGCTGCATGGTGAAGAGGATAAGTAAGACTAATTGCGGTGACACCATGTGATTTAATTCTCAATTGAGATAGTAATTAGTTCTGAAAAAACTGCTCATTATAATAATGTTTAATTACTCTACTCTTATATGAATGCTAAACCAGTCTCAATCAACAGCGTGAACTTCTGTTTAAAATTTACGGGGCGAGTTTGTAGAGGGGCGAGTTTGTCAAAGGAGAGCGCCTACGAGGTTGACCGCTGTGGGGGCGACCAGAGGCGATTTGCCAGGGGGCGAGTCGCAATGACAGGGGCGAGTTTGCAAGGCGCGCGCCTGCCAGGGGGCGGTTTGTCGGCATCCGCCACTTGCTGTTTGCAGTCACAGGATATCGGTGGTTTCAAGAGCTTCAGTAAAACAGACGGAAAGACCATATACGCGTACTGAATTTAAATCTTCCAAACATTTTGCCACATTTTTGTCCAAGAGCTGTCACTGCTTTACTACACAAAAAGGCAGGAAAGAACATGAATGTTGAACCCAACCACTATGCACAATGTCCGAAACTTAACGTTAATGCTAGCCAAGTAACAATTCAACAGTTAACTCTTTCTAACGTTAAGCATGTGTTTTAGCAGATGACAAATGGCTACCATCTCACTGGTGTGCCACGACACCCAAATCTTGTTTCTATCATCCTCGGAAGGAAAATGATATTTGTTACATTTGGATTGATTCTTCACAGTCAAAGCCCAAAGGGCAATATGGTTAATCGGTTATTGGTTAACCGCACTGGAATATTAAAAACATAGAAATCAAAAAATGGTGGTAAATTAAGGTAAAAAAGGATTAGATGTTAAATTATGTTATTCCCCATCTGTGGGGCCGTGGATTTAGATAGTGATGGTGACAGATTTTGTATGTGGTTATTGCACAAAAAAAGGTAGCATAACTTTTCGGATAAACCAAGAGTAAAAATTAACTGAGTAATCAAGCGTTATATAAAATTGACAGGAAATTCAGGAATTTAAAAACAAATTAATTCACCCAACCAAAGAGATTTGCCTATTTAATAACATATTACCCTGTCCCCTCCCCGAAAAGTGGGCATTGTGTTAACACAATGTAGGCCTAAATAGCATTCTTTTTCTTTGTGAAATAATAAAATATTTTTGTTATAAGTTCATATACAGTGGAAAAGGTGCCACAGAACATCTTTAAAGCAATGCTAGCAAATAGGTCATGTATACCATACATTTATCACCTGAGAACAAGGCTCAGCTGTATGTGGTTTGCTATTTTGCCACAGTCATATTTTTCAAATTTGTTGATGTGTTATCCACTGCGTTACCACAAAAAGTAATCAGGCTATACAGGTCTCTTTGGTGCAATGTGTGCATCTGGTACCTTTTGATCCAAGAAAATGTCAGGTGGTTCGATTCCACTGGTGCTTGTCTAGAACTTGTGGAGGTACATCACACAAATGATAATGAAAAAAAAGGAGAGAAAAGTCTCAACATGAGAAACATTAAGTCCAATGGCCTAGACCACTTGGACCATGGCATCCCCTACAATATGCGATTGAATACTCATTGTCAATTTCCAACGGTCTACTCATTTATTATTTTCTTGGAGACATTTCCAAACAGGGTAAAACAAAAATAAAAATTCAATTGGATAATGTATGTAGAAGCGAGTGGAGTAAAACACACTGTAATACAAATTATTTAAAGCTTACTTGTAAAGTTACTACAAGCATCAACTCTTCTGAAGTGTATTATAAGCAAAACATAAATTATCCAAATCTACACCTAATAATATTTTGACAATAAGTTTCCATGTTCTTAAAATTAAAACTTGATCCTCAAAGCTGAAGATGTCGGCGGAAGCTGGGAAGATTAAACCACCGCCCAGCTCTACACCAAGTAATTTGAAATATCTAACCCATTCTCCATGTACATCATAATAATAATAAAGATTTGTGCGCACATCAGAGAGAAAACAAAATTGCAATCCTTTATCTCAAAAGTTTGAAAGCCCATCTAAAATAATAATCCAGTGGCAACATTTAGCCTGATGATGTTCACGTTAATTCAACCTGCTTTTAGAAAATTGCTAACACATTTTCAGCTTAATAATAGACAACAGGTGCTGTCACTGCCGGATTATTGGCCAGGTCAATACAGTTATTAAGCGTACACTATCCTATCATTGAGACATGACAATAACTACCAGAAATAGCAGATCAATATAAATACACTCAACTGAGTTGTAACCCCTCAAGCTGAAATCGTTAAATCAGAAGCCCACAATGTGTGTGTATTGGAAAATCCAAAGAGTCATTTTACATTTATTTTGTTCTTTATTTTGAATTGCAATCAGATTATAATAGTGACCAAATACCATCGATTCCAAGACACATAAAAGGAATTTGTTTAAAGTAAAAGATAAAAAAATAAAAAGAGAAATGGAGACAAAAATGTCCGGAACCAGGAATGCACTATACATCAAATTATCTATAATTAATTATTACAATGTCTAGCCATTTGTTTTGAAAGCTCAGACAGACACTAAATCAGTTGGTAAACATAATAGCTATATCAGGGGAGGGGCATGTGAACCAACTGCATGACTTCCTCTCGAAACAACACAAAAATCTAATTTTAATCAGTAGTAATGGAAAAGAGACAATGAAATTGCTTTCAAAACCAGTCTGAGTTGGTCTTAGACAGGAGGTTTTAGGCTGAAGGTGATGTAAGATAAAGGTTGAAAATGCTGCTCACCTTGATGAGATCACCCAAATGTATGTATAAAGAATTTGTTCAGGCTTCTAAAAGGGAACAAAAAAGGAAAAAATATTATATTATATTAGACCCACTTCAGAAATGAATACATTTCTATGTGGTTTATTATTTTATTGATTGAAACCGTCAATTTCTAAATCAATAAAATATTAAAATCAATGATTTTGTGAGTAGGTGGTTTCATTTCGTCATTTATTTTCCTTCGAATGCTTGTTTTCAAGAATTCAATTGTGTTATTTATGCAAATTATTTATTATTAAAATGGCATATCTCCATAATGCAATATCGCAACCTATAATAAACAAATTAAAACTGATGATGTACTTTCTGAAATGCAACCAAAACCCCTAAATTTGCAATCCTAGACTGGTCATTTTCACAGAGTTACATTTTACATTTTAATTGTAATTTTGTAAAGCATCAAGGCGTTTATATGGATTTGGCGCTATTTAAATGTGACCTAATCTAGAGAGCTACTTTGTGTAACATGCCTTATATGCTTTCATATACCATGAATAAATATTAGAAATGTTAATGAATTTCACCTTTAAACGTCTTATTTATGTGATACTGATATCTGTAAACAATTAACAGTATCAACAACTCCTGGGATCCAAATGGTGGCTGATTTCTGATATGTCTCACATCTCATTAACAATGTGAAGGCTGCCTCTACCGGGTCATGTGCTCAATGGACCCTGATAAGAAGTTGAAGAGTTCAAGCTTCCATCTACGTCAGCGTGCATCATTGCAGTAAAAGATCTGGCTACCTTCCAAAATGACAATGAGTTAAACAACTTACCCATAACTCATATCCATGCCATCCCAACACCTTCTACCAAGAAAAATGAAAGTGCATCAAGCCCTCAGCCCTCAAGCTATCTAAAGAAGCAGTGTGCGCGCGGTAGAATGTGAAGGAGAAGCACCCGCAATCTCACCACAGCATATCTTGATCATAACCACGACACCGGTCGACGATCAAGCATGCAGGCATCCGTCAGGTATTAAGCAAGCTCCATCCTGACAAGTATGCAGAGGCGATTCAGTCAAAATATATAAAAAGAAAATATTGTAACGTCACAATTATAATTTACATTTCACTGTAATTTTGTAAAGCACTGGGAGGCTGTATGGATTGGCACCATTTAAAGGGGGACTGCCGCGTGATTTAAATCAAACAGTTAAATATGTATTCTGTGTTATTCTTTTACCAAAAGACTACAACGTTTGTCGAAGTTTTTATTGCTTGGAGGTTTTATTTTGCTGGGTCTATTACCTGGATCTGTTCTGAAAGAAGTAGAATGGGTCCTGGTTGCACACCAGGGCCTTGAGCAAGACACTTAACCATAATTGCTTCTTCCACCCAGGGGTTAAATGGCCACCTGTGAGGGCAGAGTTGGTTGATTAGTCCTATATGCGCTGTAATGGCAGCAATTGAGCTGTCTCAGGAGCTGAGATATTCAGGAAATGATTTATGAGCCCCGGCGAGTAGGAAAAAAGAACAATGGCAACAAGGCCCTGAGCACCACTCAGTTGCGGATACGGCATAAGTCCGCCACATTATTACGCCACATATTATGCATTCAATGCGGTGACACCCATGGGAATCTCAATTGAGTAGAATCAATTCCAGTGAACTGGGGTACAACCTGACGTTTGATCAGTATGCTCTGATCGTCTCGCAGAATGCCACCCCTGGTACCGCTACGCCATGTAGGCCGCCAAGACCATCCATGATGCGATGATTAGTCGTTGAGGCGGCGGAAACTGTATCACATCAGGATCCTAGGGGTTGGGGAGAGGAGGTGTGCTCACTGAACCTGAACTACAGCATGCAGGAAGAGTTAATTTAGGATATGGGGATCCCTCAGTCTGGGTGGTTGGACTTTGATATAGAAGATCCTCAGTCTGTAGTATAGGTCGCCAATGTCGCTGATGAAGAAACCGATGTCCTGTGGCACAGTGTCGTGTTTGACGATCCGACGCCTGATGCGTCTGGGTGCCATGCGTCGATGGTGTGATGAGTTACGCCTGCCAGTCGACGCAGTGGTCCTTGATGCGAGTGTTTGACGATGGCGGACTTCTCGGAAATCTCCTGCGGCCGTGTGCTCGGTGTTCCTTCAATCTGATGGGAGGTTGCGTTTCGTTTCGCCGATGTACACCTTACCGCACCTTAGGGATCCAGACTCGCCCGTCATCCGGTTTGTCCTTGTGGGTATGTAGAAGTCCTTGAGCTATAACAGTGTTGCATCACGCCTGCTGCCGGAGATGCGTTGCAGTTTGTGAGACGTCGAACCCAGATAGGGAGACAAGCAGAGAGGGTTAGATCACCACCTTTGCTTTTGAGTTTGGAACCGGCTTTCCGCTGTGCTGATCTTGTTGTGGACGTTGCGTTTGAGGGTAGTTCGATGTGCCAGTTCCTTGGGCAATGTCCCAGTCACAAATGTTGTAGGCGCGTTGTAATGAGCGTACGGTTGACTGATGACTCTGATGCTTGGATGATGGAAGGAGCGCTGTCTGGGTACCGATCTGTGCGGGCTTTCTGTAGACGTTGCGTGTAGGGAGCCGTCTGGTTTCTGGAAATGCCAACATCAAGGAACGCGATCTTGTCATCTTCTGTTTCCATGGTGAACTTGATGCCTGGGTGTTGGTTTGGGATGTTGTAGAAAATCCTGAGTGTGTCTCTGCTGTGTGGGCTAAACCATGTAAAGGTGCTGTCATCCATGCATCGGAGCCACAGCTTGGGTTGGAGGTCGGCGAGGTTGAGGGAAGAGCTTTCAATGATGAAAATATCAGCAAGGACCGGGGGATGTTGAGATCCCATGGAGGTCCCAGCTGTCTGCCTGCAGAACTTGCCCTGAAACCGCTGAAAAACAACTTGAAGAGACACATGTTAGTAGCAACTGCGGAATTTGGTCCGGGGTGGAGATGTAAGCAGATCAAGAGAGATCTTATTGCTTCCGTCCTCACCAGGAGGCGTCTCGTAGTTGGGACATTGGTGAATAGGGAGACAACACCAAAACCACAAGATGTCGTTGGGTTGAAGTGTGAGGCCCGGGTGATCTCAACGAACTGACTGGAGTTAACATGAGGTTGAGGAGACCCACCGCAGCCGGAGGATCTTAGCTAAATGACGGGCTGTGCTGTACGTGTGAACTCTGAGGCGACAATAGGGTGAGAGGGACATCAGGTTTGTGAATCTCGGCTGGGCCAGAACCTAGGGCAGGATGAGCTGGCATCTGAGATGTCGGTAGAGTTGAGGTCTGTATTTGAGGGCAAGAGTTTGCGCCATTTTTCTATGATGGGAGGTCTTCGAGGGGCGGTATGAATCGGATAATAAATGTGACTTACCCCACGGGTGTATTGTGTCATCCATGATGACTGCAGTGCTGCCTTTGTCTGCGGTGTGTGAGGATGTGGATGAGTTTGCCCGTCGGATGTCCTGTAGCAGAAAGTCTCCTTGGAGAGGCGTTGGGCTTGGCTGCTTGGCTTTACGCAGAACATCGCTCATCTGTAGTCTGACGTCATCAGCTGCTGTTTTGTTGAGTCAGGCTTTTGGCCTAAATTGACTGGATGATTTCTTCCAGCATGGAAATGATCAGGTGAGGGCGAATTTTGATGTTGTCTCCCTATTCACCAATGTCCCAACTACAGAGATAGCGCCCAGGGACAGGACTTGTACCAAGATCTTCTGATGACTTGCACATCACTCCACCCTGGACCAAATTCAAGATTGCGTCAAAGTCTCTTCGTTGTTTTCAGTTTCAGGGAGGTGTCGAGCAGACAGTTGGACCTAAGGGATCTCCTTTATCCCTGGTCCTGCTGATATTTTCATGGAAGAGTTTGAAAACTCTTTCCTCAACACCGCCGACCAACCCAAAGCTTAGTCTGATATGATGACACTTTGGTGGTTTGGCCACACGGGCAGAGACATTCCAGGATTTTCTTAACATCTAAACCAGCAACACCTGAGCACTGTTCACCAAGGAAACGGAAGAAGATGACAAGATCGCCCTTGATGCTGGCATTTCCAGAAACCCAGACGGCTCCCACACCACAACGTCTAGAAAGCCCACAGATCGTACCTGAAACCAGTTACCCTTCCATCCAAGCATCAAGTTTATCGGTCAACCGTATGCCCGTACAATGCGCCTACAACATTTGTGACAAATAAGGAACTACAGTACATCTGAACTACCTCAAACGCAATGGTTACAATCACAACAAGATCAGCATGCTGAAGCCGGTCTCCAAACTCCAAAGCAAGGTAAGTGATCTAAACTTTCTGCTTGTTCTCACCAGTCTGACGTCCTTGCCAAACTACAACGCATCCTCCGACAAGTGGCATCGATGTTCCACCCAGCCCCAGCAAACCTGGGTATGACTTCATATACCCACAAGGACAACCGGACCCAAACAATAGAGCGGGAGTTCACTGATCCTGGAGGCAGGTAGGTGTAATCGGGGGCGGCAAACTGAAACGCAACCTCCCCATCAGATTGAAGCGAAAATGAGCATCACGGCCGCAGAGGAGATTTCGAGAAGTCCGCCATCGTCAAGCACTCGCACATCATGACCACCAAATCGACCGGCAGGCAGCCCAACTGCGCATCACACCCATCGACGCATGGCACCCCAGACGCATCAGAGAGGCCATCGAGATCGTCAAACACGACACTGTGCCACAGGGACATCGGTTTCTTTCATCAGCGACATTTGGCGACCCATATACCAGACTGAAGGATCTTCTATATCCAAAGTCCTTAACCCACCCCAGACTGAGGGATCCCCTATATCCTAAGTCAACCACCCTCCTTCCTGTGCTTATAATAACTGATCCAGTTCAGTGAGTACACACTCCTCTCCCAACCCCTAGGATCCTAGTCTCATAGTTCCATAGTTTCCCGCCTGCGCGCCAATGAACAACCAATCCCAAAGATCCAGCCCATGGGATGATCCTCCAGCAGTCTACTTAAGCAGCAGCATTTTCCAGAGTCCGGCATTCTCCTGAGGACGACGGGGAGTATACTGACTAGAAACAATGAGTTGTGTTCCCAGTTCTTTCTAGAACTACTACTCAATTGAGATCTCACATGGTGTCACCGCAATTATCTTACTTATCATCCTCACACCATGCAAAGCTACAAGTTTTAATTTCCATATACATATTATTATTATTTATTATTATTATTGTAAAATGCCCCCCACTTTACTAGTTGTTCCCATTCCCCAATGGAGGAGCGTCGTCAAGAGAAATTGAGGCCGCGATTGCTGTTGTCGCTCATCTTGTTGTTTGACGAATTGTCCAAATATTGAAGATATTTTGGGTCACTTGGGAACAGATGAAGGCTAACATCAGCAGGTGTTGCTTAACCCGCAATACACTTCCCGGCATTTTATTAGTTCCAGTAGTGAAACGGAAGAAATGAACTGACGCTACGTGCAGAAATGTATATGTACATGCACGATCCTTCCTGACTTGATTTCACACCATGCAATGAAGCTCCACCATGTGGCAATATGTCAACCCAAAACCCCACGGTCAAAAACTTGTACTAGAAATCAATGATTAAATAGATACAGCTGGGTCTCAAAATAATATTTTCATAAAACGCCTTAAGAAGGATGTCCTCCTTTAAATATACATGCCTTAAAAGACATTGATATATGTAAGTTTAAGATGTGTTTATTGTTTAATCAAACTGTATTATTTTATTAATTAATGATATTTTCATTTTATTAAGAGATTTGATAAAATATATTCGTAGATGAAAATAATATCCAGCTGTTCCAAAGAATTATCCATGATACAGCCACCACTTTTCCTGACTTACTCAGCATAAATAGAAATACCACCATATTTCCTGAGAAAATATAAGGATTACAATGTAGAGGACAAACTAGTAAATGAGAGGGACATGTAGTAATTAGTCATCATGGGATGTTGGTTTTTGTGCAACACTTGGAATATGCTGTGTATAATTATTCATTTCATGCACATCAAGTAAATGCTTAAGATACCATTTTGCTCTCATTAGCTCTCATATCTCGCACGTCAACTATGTACAATCTTTATTTGCATACCTGGTATGTCATTTCTTTTATTGCTATTAAAATTAATAGGTGATCTACATATTTCCTAACAAAATATCTGCATCCCTCTCTTTAAATGTTGAATTAACTGTAACTCCCTAACCTATGTATGCAAAAAGCCTATTGATATAGGGTCCATTGGAAATAAGGTTATTAGAAGTTTTAGCTTTTAAACACGTGGAGAGCTAATGCATAAACAGGTGTATAGGCTCAGGGATCGTTAGTATGACACTTTATATTTTCTCAAGTTCTGCACTGTATAGAATAGATAGGTAGTATAAACTTGGTTTTGGTCTGCACACTTCTATTCATCATTTGGTTGGACATGTTGATCATGTCGTAAGCTGCCTTGTTTGGCTGCATTGTTTTGGAACTGAGTGATGTCACTGTCAGTATGTGTATATGTTTGAAGAAGACCACACTTGAATGCTTGGAATTTAAAACCATGAGTTTTTCTGTTTACAAAGTCTATGTCCATTATGGCTCATTAATTAAATATTATTTTTCCCTTGTATTTATCCACGCACTTTAGGGATTTGCACCCAAAGGCATCCTGTGCATGTTCTTCACTGCTTGTGCACATATCAGTTTGAGTGGCTCTTCACCAAGGTAGCGTTTTATTTCAAAGACAAAAGTGGTAGTAACATATCATGAGTAATCATGCATCACTCTTACAAGTCAAACATAATTGATCATGGTTATATTGCACTAAAAATAATCCCAAAACAAGTTCTGACAACCTCCTGATGCGGCAGGTAGCAACAATCAATTCAGACACATGTTTGTAAACCTTTCTGCATAAGGATTTTTCCAATTGATTTTATTCAAAAAAGAAAGAAAAACAATTTATGAAAAGATTCATGACGTTTGATTGGCTGCTGCTCCCTCATCAATGTAAGCAAACCAACACTGATGCTGATAGCGGCTAATCCCCTAAGAGCAAATCTGCTGCAGTATTAAACCCACTGAGCGACAATAAATACTGCACTTTGCCTGGAATGCTGGAGGTAAACATGTTGATATTGATATTTTGCAAATTTAGGAAAAGTTTAACTAATGCCCAATATAAGCACTCACTGAACCTGTAGTAATGAAACATAACTTTGAAATTGCAATCGTGTTTTTTGTTCTGATGGTACAAATGTCCACATGGCTAGCTTTGCTCTGTAGCTATGTTTTTGTTGCTGGAGGTGATGCTAAAGGCCTCAACCTCTACTTAATATAATAGTATAACTAGAATAAAATATAGAAAAATGTCTGTGGGCCTTAGACAACTCCACCTTCATACCACAAGGTACATTCATTCCATGTTTTTAAGAGGTATTTTATACGCTCTATTTCATGCTGAGGCTATCTCGCTAAGAAGCCACCAGTCACCATGCGATGTACAAAATGTACATGAAGTACATGGAACTCACTGTATTCCAAGTCCCAAGGAGTGGCGTTCTTTCTCCAGTGCCACGAGAGTCCAAAACTTGCAATGACCCATACAACTAGACCTGTGGTTCCACTCACTGTGTTAATGTAAAGACCGCTTGTGACCTAGAAACATACCACTGTGCTGAATGCACCGCACGTGGATGTTAAAATCAGTAAATTAAGGTTACCGAAATAGTAACACTTTCTGTTTATTAGATGAGGCCAAAGACATCAAAAAATACTGCAGTTAGGACATTACTATTATGACCTATTGTCCTACAATTATGACTTAATAAGTCTTAATTACTGCAATTATGACTTAAGCAGAGTAATTCCTTTTTTACTGCAAGTGTCCCTTTAACGCTTCCGTATATATTTGCCAAAGGTATGTATTGTTCAAACTGAAGACTGAGAATAAGGCAGGCAAAAGTTTAACTAAAAGAATCTTTGTACTGGACAATAGATTACAGATAACTGTATGGTAGAAGAGAACTATTGGTGAAAGCCTTTGAAATACTTCATTTGATGTTATCGTTTTCAATACCCAGTGAAATAAGATCCACTATCGAGTTCTTGGTCTCGCAGACGGTTCCGCTATTAGAATGAACAAAACGTTGTTCACTTACTGTTTTCTCGTAAAAGAAAATAACAAATGAGCTGGAAACTTCACAGGCTGTTTATTATATCTCGATTCCCATACAGTATGGAAGCATTTACCAGTGTGTAATGTACCAACAAACTGACGCAATTACGTTACTAACAGAACAGACCACTACTAAATGCTTATTAAAATAATTACTGAAGCATACACCCAGTCATCAAAATTACATTTTACACAATTATAATTTTATTTATTTATTTGCCCGGTCTCACCACAAATACCTGTCCTGTCTCTGTTCCACTTTGTAAGGTCTTGTCCTTGTAACGGAGAAGGAAACCCAATATTCTGTTATCCACATGACACCACTTGTCATCGTTTTTCTCCACTTTACATATTTTTGCTTGCCTATTACATATAAGGACATCAACAAAATACTGCCTCCACCATTATGATTTTGAGACAACATGAATTTGAATGTTCACCATCTTAATTGTCATAATTATCAGATAATGTCATACCTATGACTTAAGGCGGGTATTATCCTCAACGCTTCCAAAGATAGCTACATTGTTATCTCATAAACTAGTAAACAACCTCAGAATAATGATCAGTTGTTCAAGAAACCACGGAAAACTGATATCCTTTGATGTTTTATCCCCAAAGGAGCAGTGATTGCAGACTGGCTATTTTCGTTACATGTTGTGACTTTGGTGAATCTAGGTCTCATAAAAATTCTGTTCGTCTAAACTTCATTGTTATTGGGCGCAATTGAATATATACAGGAAAACTGAAGAGGTGGTATTAAAAATTGAGCATTGCATGGTGTCTGTGACGTTTCATGTTTTCCTCAACTTCATTCTCATACTCTTCTTTTGGTTTATTTTGACTTTTTGAATTGAACCTTCCTAGTTGTCCTTAATTTGCTGAGATTTGTAGAATGATTAAGATCTTTGACCATTGACCTTGACTTTATTGCTAATGATCTATAAAATGTCAGGGTTTAATTTGAGGGAAAATGCGTAAGAATAGCAATCAATAAGCAACACTATCCAGAATGAAACAAGTACATCATATGCCTATAATGTTATTTTGTTCAAGGGTTCATTAAAAGTAAATGAAAACCCTCATGAATCAGGGCAAGATGAAATAATCATCAGCAGAACTCTGTTAAAATTAAAGAGTTCCAATATCTTTATTAAACTCAAGTTTAATGACGAAAGGAGAATGTTCATATAAAACAAGTTTTGTTTAAATATTTTGGGTCTATGAATTCCAAGTTGCACCATCGAAGGACTTGCATGCCCCACATGAACGTTTTCCGTCGTACTAAATGATTTAGTCCCATCATGTCGTCGGTGGTTTTGCATGGATCTGGGCAAGCAAAATAGCCAAATTGGTGAAATTTTCGATTTTCTAATCTTCATATAGTATGGAAGTATTTACGAAAAGCACCTTTCAGTTAAAATTCTGTCCCAAAAAGACAGTTTGGAGATATTAGAATATTCAGAGGGAAAATTTCCAAAAATGTAGACACCAGAAACTAGATATTACGAAGGACAACACACTATGTCACCGGTCTGCAAAAATCCACATACGCCAATGTAGACGTTTGATCGAACTGACCAGCAGGTTGTCGGTTCGTGTCGATGATCCTGGCCTAGTTAGTTAGCGCCGCTTACGTCCCGTTACAGCAGAGCTCCATGGCTGGCTTGGCCATGTCAATTATTGTCGAGTTATCAACTCAGTAACGACATCCTTTTATTGTGTGTGTGTACTTTATGTTTTGTAATAAAATATTGTTTTTGAGACCCACCTGTGTCTATTTAATCATTGATTTCTGAGTACAAGCATTTAAACAATGTTTGAATGGCAACTCCCGCTTCCAGTGGTGGAAGTTTTCCATTTAAGATATGTGACGTAAGGTCGAAGATCCGATGTGCACATGATGTACATACATACAAACGTTTCACACACGTAGCGTCGATTTCATTTCTTCCGTGATTTTTGTGGTTGCTGGAACCAATAAATGCCGGGAGATGGTTTCGCAGATGTCAAGACAAACAGTCACCGTTCCGCAGCAAGTGACCCATAAATCGCCGTGTATTTGACGAGCAAGTCTGACTTGACAAAGAGTAAAGTGGTCAGTCCATCGGCCTGCCATAGTTTTAAAAGGATCAGTTTTGAGCCGAGTTTTGAGAGCCAACCCTCCTACGATCACGCCGAACAGCCCCGTGCAGGGCGTAAACGGGGGGCATGAATGGTAAAATAACACTCTAAAATATTGAAACCATTGTTAGTACCATGACTTTGATATAAAAGAATAAACGATCACATTTAACTGTTTGATTTAAATCCATGTCAGTCCCCTTAATGATTCCTCTACAGGTAGCATCTACAGCATTATCCTGTTGGGCGGGCACACCACCAAATGACCAGCATCACTTGAGAAACAGTTCTCAAAGTCTGATTAAAGATTACGTCAACCCACAATCAACTAGCTGGACCGTCCAACTTAGCGGCTTCATCATACAACGCGCGTACTATTGACGGATGACCCATGGCTCCATTTACGGACCCAGAGGTCCGACACAACTGCAAATTGGGAAGTTTAAAATGTTACAAGTTCTAGTCCACTAACTACTATGTATTGTCAAATATTTTAAATGTGGCGGCGCTCTATAGATAGGCCATAGATTCTGCAAAGGATAGGCATCATAAACCTAATCATGGTTACATATTACCAAAATAGAAGGTCTGTGTTTAATATACTGAATGGCAACTTAGTAAACACTAGTCACTAAACCTAATAATTCAAAGGTTAACTCACAGCGTGAAAGAGGCCCCATGCACACACTGGGAATGGTACTACCAGTCACTGTCAAGAATAATAAATGTCGCTTAGTAGTTAATTGTTTCACCACCAGTAAAGAGTAGTGTTCATCATGATTAACATCTCCAACACATTATTATTATTGAACACTGAGTTTCAACAAAATAAAATCATCAGATACTGATTTATCTTCATGGAGAGCAAGTATTAACTACTTTTCATTTATAACTATAGGTTGTTCCTAATCCCAGAAGATCCTGCCCATTCAGAATGATGAAACAGGTGGGCAGGTTTCTCTTCCCCTTTCTTCCTCTTATCATGTCTGGTCAGTTCTCTTTGTTCTTTTCTTTATATTATATATTCATAAACAAATTAAACTTAATTTTAAATGTAATTATTACCAATATTTCATATTGTTTGTTGAATCACACTTTGCTCGAACTATTTTGAATCACTGAGATATTGAAACACCTTCAAATAGAGATGAAAGAATCATCAGATTTATAATTAAAGGTGTATGTGTACTGAAGAGCGGACCGATGTGCCCTCATAGCAGTTTATGGCTCAAATTTACATGTACCTAAAATTACATATTTGGTAATTATCTTTTTCAGGTATTTTAATGTCTTAATCAATGTTTATGGGCCTCTGTCTCAAGTCCTCCCAGTGAAAGACCGATTCATTCAAGTCAAGTCATTTGTTTGTGTTGATCAAGGATAGAGTGTAATATGATTTAAGTCACTTGACTCAGTCAAACACAATTGACTCAAGTCCAACTCAGTTGAATCATTAACTCCAACCTTACAAAACTGTGTATTCACACAAATAAATAAAACAAATACATGTAGATATATATTTTCTGTGTTTCCAATAAAATAAACAGATGATGTTGATGTGGTTGTTAAATTGAAAAAGATGGTTCCCCAAATATAGTGAATGTAAAAGATCTCTACATAACATCCAAGAAACTTACAGAAGGGAACATGCGTCAAAATGAGAAGCAAGACAAGTTGGTGGAAGGGACGAACTCATGTAATTAATACCAAGACCAATTGGATACAACCATATGATGATGATGTATCTTTAGCAATTCTAGGCAGATATATAAAGTATGACATTTTCATCTTTATTTAAACAATTAAGTGTTTTCTACAAAGGAGCTAGCTACTTAGATATATGATGTATAAAATTAGTTTGTGATTCAGAAACCTAACTACACAGGACAAGCATGGAATCATCCACAATAATTGCTCCAGTTGCAACAATTGTGTTTTTCCGCCCTCCTTTAGTAGCTCCGCGAGTGCTTCCTAATCCTGAGCCTGTCGTCCAGCAGGAATCCAGCCAACGGCGAGACTGTCGTCCAGCAGGAAACCACCCTGACCATGAGACCGTCGTCCAGCAGGGAATCCAGTTTAACGACTGTCGTCCAGCAGAGAGTCCAGCCTGACCATGAGACTGTCGTCCAGCAGGAAATCCAGCCCGCGACCGTCGTCCAGCAGGAAACCATATCGTCGTCCAACAGAAAATCCAGCCTGATCAGCGAGACTGGTCGTCGTCCGGTCAGGTCCGGTCGGACCATGAGACTGTCGTCCAGCAGGAACCAGCCTGACCATGACTGTCGTCCAACAAACCCAGCCTGACCATGAGACTGTCGTACATAGGAAATCCAGTCCATATGAGACTGTCGTCCAACAGAAAATCCAGTTCTGACCATGAGACTGTCGTCCATCAGAAAATCCATTCAACCAGTATACAGGCCCTACCTGATTTAGGGACTGCCTGTAGCCTTCCAGAATCAAGCTCTTTTGCCAACTGAAGGTAGACTATTATACACAATTGTTAAAATGATTTAATATTAAACCATAGATTCAGTATACATTATTTGAAATACAAAATTATACTTTTCCAAGCCCCCCGCGAGTAATGGTACTAGATGAAGTGTTTCTAAAATGGTGGTCGCAACTTTGAATTTGTCTTAGACATGCTCTTATGTCTTCTTTGCAGTTTAGTCTTGATGGTGATGTGGGATTAAAGTATAGCAACATAATATTTTAATGAACAGACAGTAAGTAATTACCATACAGTAGATAAGTCTTTACAGTATTTTTTTTTTATCCCTTTCATTTTCACATTTTGATTAGAATTTTTTCAGAATTCTTACTAGTTAGAGGCAGGCATTTAATATGAGATCCCACTCAGTCCTTGGTAAGAATTATCAAAACTTTCACAACATTTCCTTTAAAACAAACTATTTTGATGCCAGCAATCAGCCAAATGTTAATACAAGAGATTTAAACATTTACCCCATTAGTATGAAACAATGTTCATACTGTGGAACAGTGTTTTATTTATCTTGAAATTGTTTTATTATATTTAACAATTAAGGTCACCTTTGTATCTGCTGCATCTCCGCCTGTCACCATCGGCACTGAGGCCCAATGAGAAGTTATGTTGTCGTGGTCAACCGAGGGTGGATGGAACGGGATATCGTCCACCACCAGACCGCCCACATCCTAAACGGATCCGACCAATTTGTTTGTTTAATTAATTTATCAGGAAATGTCTGCCGCTTGTGATATTTTGTGCTGCGTTAAATTTATACCAGCAGGTTCATAGTTGTCCACGACGATTATTTTGGATAATCTACGTTTTGTATATTTGATGCCAATTTTTGTGAACAAGATATTGAAATCTATTTTACATCGCGGTTGGGCGTCGTGGCGTGCGCCTTTAATCCAGGACCGGAGGCTGGGGTTGGATGGATCGCATGAGTTCGGTCCTGGTGGCCGACCGTCTGCGTGAGGACGTGGATCGGTGTCCGCTAAGCCCGGCACAATACGGTTAGCTCGGTGGAGGTTGAAGGACTAGAAGATTGAAGAGGGACGAACCAGCCCAGGGCGGAAACGGCAGGCAAAAGTCCCCTGTGTGGAGCAGTAACGGACTGGCATCCGAGAATAGGAGATGGCACACATCCTGGGACAAGCAGGTGAGACCCAACTCCAGCTTTTTTTTCTTTCCTTTAGCCTCCCATACATAAGTTAGCAGACCCTCCTCCTTTCTGGTGCTTATCACCACCTGTTGCGATGTGTTTTTCAGATAGTGATACGTTTTAGCATGTGTTAAGAGAAGATTCAGTCACAACTCGTCACCGAGGTAATTGGACTTGACCAAGATGGTGGCGGGCCTAATTTGACTTGATCATTCGACCGTCGATTTGGTCAATCGCTTGACTATGCCCAAGCAACGTGTTTGACCCGAGTTGATCTAAGTCGAGTTACAGATTCGCTAAACTGGACTCGACGGTGTCCAAAAATGAATTCCCTAGTTTGCATTAATTTGCAACCAAGGTTATCATTGTTCTGACTATACCTTGATTCAAGTCGACGGATTGACCCGCTTGACTATACCAACGTGTTTGACCCGAGTTGATTCAAGTCGAGTTAAGTATCAACTCCACTTAACTGACTTGACAAGGTGTCCAAAATGACCTCATCTCCCACCTGGTATGACTTAATAGTGTATGCAATAAACTGAAATGATGATTGCTTGTTCATAATGAACATATCGGTTAGCTTGCACCCTCCTGAAAGGCACCACCCATACACAATCATCATTTCCAATCATACTACCAATGAGACATCGATCAAACAGGCGATTCTGCTGGGCGAGGCTCGGCCATTGTGGCAAGGTTGATCTTTGCGATCCCCCCAAATGTGGGGAACCTCGGGAGTACACCGATAGTAGGATCAAGTTCGCGCTTCCTGGTAATACAATTAAAATAGAGTGATGATGTAAACTGAGGTTAAGACGTTGCACTAGGCAAGCAGGAGGTTAGTGGGTTCGAATCCTTTCCGAGTTGCCTGTGGAACGTTTTTTCCACAGACACTCGGAAAGCACTCAGTATAAAAGCAACCTACCTCCATTGTGGCGTGGCGCAGTCTGCAGTTTGTCCAGAAAGACGGTGTAGTTTGTAACGGCAGAACCACATTGGCAACCACAGTGTACCTGGAATGTGCGGAGTGTGCAAACTCCCGTCCAAATCATTGCAGACTGCCTCCACAATGGAGGTAGGTTTACGGCACACATGATTGAACTTTTTTCAATTTTTCAACCATAATTTTACCACTGCATACAAAATACTGCACACAATCACGCGTGGCCTGCAGATTGCCTCCACACAAACCGTATTATTGTAAATACTGCACACAACTGCAGCACTACCTCTCCACACAAACTGCACAAAATATTGTACAACGCGCAGCATCTACTCCCTTCCACATGAATGAAGACATGTTCACGCAAGCAGCATGCATATTGATGATTCTCATGTTGAGACATAATGACACAAAAATATAAACACAAAAGAACACATTCAACTTTTTAATATTTTTATCACTTTTTTAAAATTCACGTAACAATGAATGGATTACTGATACAAATCACTATATAAAAGAACCAAAAATTATTATAACTCAAAGTATTAATAATTCCCAAGAAAATCCACATTAAACAAGAATCATATAAAAACAATGCAACCAAATATCTATTGATTTATTTAAGCCAATTTGAAACACACAGATTTTGGGAGGAAATGATGAGGGATGTATAGGACTAGGGAAATCATGATAGTCAAGAATTATAAGGAATATAACAGAATTAAAAGAAAGTCAACTCACACTGAATTTTACAGGGATTAAGAGAGTTCAATTTCAACTAACGATAGATTTGATATCCCACCGGCTCATACTGGAGCATGGACGAAGTGTTTTGGATTACTTCCGCTTCAATGAACTGCTCAGGAACTTGAATTCTTCGTTGCGTACCGTCAACGAAACCGTAAATGAAGTCGGATATTAGGGCTCATAATACAGTTGTTCAACCAAGAAACAATCATTCCGCTTAGAACAAGTCAGGCTCAGAACTACAATATACTGTCTATATTCAAGACATCAGAAAGTCGGAAATAGAACTGATAGAGGCATCAGCTCTTCTGAATGTTTGTTACCTGCCCCTGATGTAACGTAATATGTCAAGATCACTGTAAGACTAGCCAGAGGTTGCTCATAGATTTTTTATTCCCACTAAAAAACACTATTATAGATGTGTTTTTAATTACAGTAGTCTTTCTGAAACATCTGGTCTTTCATTATCACTCTTCCTCGTTCTTCTTCATCCCTCATTTAGTTGAAGTAGTAGTCCGTCAAATTTGCATGGCGTGTTGAAAATACCGGTTCAGAGCTTTTGTTTACTTCATGCCTTTATTTACTTTTTTCTTTCGAGATCTTCCTGCACATCTCAGATATCCATTGTTCTGATGAGATCTTGACAAAATCTCAGTATTTGTTGAAACAGATTCCGCTTGATCGCCCAAAGGGTTTTCTGTATTGGCTTCTTTCCTTGGCTGATCTCACCCACCCTCGTTTACGTACTTTTCTAAGTATTTTCACACCATCTCTTCAGTAGCCACTTTAGCTCTTCCAACCAGTCTCGAAAAAGTGGCATTGTTCCGTTCAGAACCACCATCCTCTTCCACATGACCCACACCTCCGTATCGGATCTCTGAATCATCTTCCCTCGAAATCTTCCTCATCCTGCGTAGATCTAGTTTGCCACTTACTCTGAATCTTCACCCATGCTTTTAACATCAGTTCAACCTATTTGATGCTGAATTGTCAGATTGATAGCTTTAATTTCCAGAATCATCGTCAACTTCATCCATTTTAGATTTCTCCACAGTGTGGTTCTGTATGCCTGTAGGTTAGATCTCCGTCCAGCTTTTGCTGCAATTGGTGACAAGCATGGGGTTTGACAGCAGAAATAACATTCATGTTGAACCCTGATGCTTAACTCACTGACAAGAAACGTGGAAGAAATAGTTTATATATAGGTTTAATTATTCGCTGCTCATTTGCAAGCAAAATATAAATGAGCAAATGGAGCAAACATAAAATGACAATGAGCAGCGAAATGAGCAAATGAGGAAACAGAGCAAAATGAGTAGCAAATGAGAAGAGAGGCCTATATATAAACTATTTCTTCCGTTTCGTCAATCTTAGATTTAAGTATCTGACCAACATGAATGTTATTGTAACGCCACGACACACTGAGGACTTTTTATGTTTTCGTAGCTTGCTCATTGAGGATAAAAATATATTTTAGACGGGGAGTGAAAGCAACCTGATTCTTTCAGAACTAATTACTAATTAATAGAGATTTTCACATGGTGCCGCGGTCTTACTTAATGAATCTGTATTTTGATGCTGGCTTAACACCTCATGTCGTACGCCGTAGAAAGCACCGTTATCACCCATCCATTCAGCAAAGACTACGAAGCGTTCGCGTCAACCACGTTAAAGGAGTCTTGCGCGTCTATTTATACTGCACAATATTCATGTCGATAGCGCATCTTCGAACGGAAGAAGGTGGCCCAACCACTCATTTCGCTGCTCATCGCTCATTTCGCTCATTTGCCCGCTTCGCTGCTCATTTGCTCATTTGGCGTTCATTTGCTCATTCGCTGCTCACTATCGGCCCGCTGCTCATTTGCTCATTTCGCTGCTCATTTGCCTGGCCTCTCGCTGCTCATTTGCTCTCTGTTGCTCATTTGCTCATTTTCCATGCTTCATTTGTCATTTTATTGCAAAATGAGCAGCGAAATGAAAGTTACAGGCCCATATATAAACCATTTCTTCCGTTTCTTTGTCAATCGGAGATTACATCAGATTCAACATGAATGCTGGCTCTGGTTGTCAAACCCCATGCTTGTCACCAGTGCGGCAAAAGCTTGGACGGAGATATAACCTACGGAGGCATGCAGAACATGCATATATGAAGAGAAATCTAAAATGGATGAAGTTGACGATGATTCTGAAATTAAAGTCATCCAATTGACAATTCTTGTGATGATCGATAATTCTGGAACCCGATGTTAAAAATGGATTTGAAGATCTGGAAATAGAAACTTGTGAAACCAACCTACAGGATGAAGACGAAGATTTCGAGGAAGATGATTCAAACCATACGGAGGTGAATAAGGACGAATCATCAAAGAGGATGAGTCTAGTTCTGAACTGGAAGATAAATGCCACTTTCGAGAATTAAGAAGGAGGCCAAAGTGGCTACCGAAGAGATGTGGTGTGTGGCAACATAGCATGTAAACGGGGGGGTATGAGTGAAGATCAAGCCATGAAAAAGCCAATAGGAAACCCTTTGGGCAGTCAAGCGAATCTTTTTCAACAAATACAAGGATTTTTTATTGTTACCTACATCTGAAAGAGATAATGGACCCACTCAGGACATTGGCAAAGATCCTAAGAAAAGTAAATAAAGACATGAAAGTAAACAAGCTTCCAACAGAGAATGCCTAAACACCATATCAAATTATTGACTAATACTTCTAAACTAAATGAGGCTGTTGAGAACGTGAGGAAGAGGATAATGAAAGACCAGATGTTTCCAGAAAGACTACTGTAATTAAAAATAAAGATCTATATAGAAAAGCTTTTAGAATAAAATCTATGTATTACCTGTTAATTCTGCAACCTTTATGGTTATTTTATGACTGCACATGTTATACCAAGGCAGGACAACTTAATTTTGAAGAAATGAGTGCCTCTGCATGGGTTCTAAACTCTGGGTGACTTTCTATCCATCTTTTAAATAGACAGTATTGTGAACCATAGGCCTGACATTCTAAAGCGGGGCCGTTGTTCATGTAAGTTAGACAACTGTATTATGAGCCCCACATCTGAATTCAAGTTCTGGTATTGCCAGCAGCAGGCGTGGTGGGTTCGAGCCTGGTCGCATACACTTGTGTCTCGAGCAAGGTGGTACTTAACCATAATTGCTTCTGGTCTCGATGGGACGTAGCTGGTCCGTGTGTTGTGTAATGTAATGCAAAAAGAATGCGCCTTGAGCACCACCGTAGTTGGTGGACATGTGCGCTGTAAGTCCACATACTATTATTATTATTATTATTTACGGTTTCATGACAGTACACGCAACGAAATCTCCAAGTCTGAGCAGTTCATTGAAGTGAAATATAATCCAGCCACTGTCCATGTGCCTGGTATGTCGAGTGAGATGTAACCATCGTTAACATTTATTGCAAGGAGTGTAGACTTAATCCCTGTAAATTCAGTGTGAGTTGACTTCTATTAATTCTGTTATATTCCTTATAATTCACTTGACTATCTATTGATTTCCTAGTCCCATACATCCCTCATCATTTCTCTCTCCCCAAAATCACCATATATAACGTGTACAAAATTGGACAAGCTAAGTCCAATAGATATTTGATTTATTGTTTTTATAGGGATTCTTGTTTAATGCATTTTTCTTGGAATTATTAATACTTTGAGTTATAATAATTTTTGAGTTTACTTTATATAGTGGATTTAGAACAACTACCTATTGTTATGAACGAAAAAAAGTAAATAAAACAATAAAGTGTTGAATGTGTTCTTTTTTGTGGTTTATTTTTGTGTTACATGTCTCAACTTGCCTGAAATCATCAATATGCACACAGCTTGCACTAATTTTGTGTGCAGTTTGGGGTGGAGGAAGAAAAGTGTACAGTGTATTTGTGTGCAGTTTGTGTGGAGGTAGTAGTGCAGTTGTGTAGCATTTGTGGAGTATTTTGTGTGCAGTTTGTGGAGGGAGAAAAGTGTTGTGTGCAGGTATTTTGTGCAGTTTGTGGAAGGAGTAGGCAAGTGTATTTTGGGGCAGTTTGTAAAAGGTATTTTATTAGAAAGAATGAAGAATATTATGAAGAATGGCGGAGGTATCCTGTGCAATTTGTGGTGAGGGTGGTACGCAACCACTTAAGAAACATGCGCCCATGGAAAATTAAATAAACGGAAAAATTCCTCCACCCTCCGCCAGACAAATTGCACACAAACTGAGTGAGTTGGTACACCTCCGCCACATTCCCAAAAACTGCACTGTGGTGCAATGTGTCTTGCCGTTACAAACTGCACAAAATCACTGCAGACAAACTGCAGACCGCCGCCACAATGGAGGTAGGTTTACGGCATTAGACATACTACTGCACTGAGTATATTATGCTATACACACGTCGTAGTAAAAAATTGAAATCAACGAAACTTAAAAATACCTCTCTCAATAATTCAATTGTATTGTTAATAACTCAGTTTTAAACGTGATATCTTGCTGATCCTGGCTAGCACTATACGAGATCTGTCCATTGGGAACTAGTCGGTGCGCCAAAGAAACACTAAATGCTAAAATGTCTGTCTATTTGTCTTCCTACTGGATCTGATTAGATCATCGACATAGAGATCATGGCTAATTGTGATAGCTTGCACAACTACAGACGAAACCCAGATTTTGAATGGTCCCACCCATAGTCAAACAATGTGTGTTTACATGTTGGACTCTGAACTGATGGGGTCTCTGGCACAGGTTCGAATCCCCAAACGTTAATATAATGACGGAACTGTTATTTTCCCAACCCTGCAATTACCTCAACAGTTCAGCACAGACTGTGCGCTGTCCCCGGCCCCGTACATCATGTGTGTACTATACAGAGACTGGCCGTGGATATGGTTGCATTGTGACCCTCGTATATATCTGAATCAACAGCCTTGATCCTCGCAGGTAATCAAAAGCTTACTAGTAGACGTCTGAACCTCAGCTACATCATTATCTGTAATTGTATTACCAGGAGAGTGCGAACGCAGTCCCTAGTATCAGAAATTGTAATTCTGGAGTTCCCCACATTTAAAATCGTGCAGACGTGGGCTCTAAGCAATAGTGCACCCCAGCCCAGTCGTAATATCAGGGCATTCTATTGACGAGAGCCCACATTCCGCAGACTGCATCCTGATTACCGTAGTCTACAGTCTACGATGGGTCAAGTAAAAGTGGTCACTCCATACTATACTTATTTAATACGCCTGGCTTCCTGCGGAATAAGTAGAAAACTTTTACAGGATTGGGGGGAAATAATGTAGAATCCAAAATATGGAAAATATCACTGATCTTTCAAGTGAAGATCGGAGACAATGTTTTGGGGAGATTTTTAGCCCATGGGCTCAACATTTTTTCGATTACACAGGACGTTAACGTCAACCATGTCGACTACGGACTAGGATCCAACGTTAGTTTGCATCAGAAAGCAGAAAGTTACTGCACCGCCCCTGTGATTAATGCTTGAGGCATTTCATACTCCGCTGCGCGCCCATACGCATGAAAAACAGTTTAATTCCTAAGGAGATGTGACAAACAAAAAACAACAAAACAAAAAGAAGAGGGGAACAAAATTGGACAATATAATTAGTTAGTTGGATATTTTATTTACATGGGTGGGGATATCCAGCATGGGCGTTAATCAGCGAAAATACTTCTCAAATTCTTGGAGAATTGCAAACTGCTTACACAAAAAATTATGGCTGGTCAGTGTTCTTTAGACATCATCAATAGCCATCATAAAAGATGATGTTAAAGCCACCATGCTATTACACTTTTTAGTCTTCTTAAACATCATCATTAGCTATTTCAAAGGATGTACATCAAACATTCTGAAACTCTAATCTTAGCCTACATTAAGGTATTAACTGAATAATATATTATGGTTGAAACAGTTTTTGAACATCATCATTAGGTATTTCAAAAGATATATTACTACAAAAATATTAAAAGCAAGGATTACAGATCGCATTGATTATCCTGAATAAAGTAATTCATTGAAATTAGATGTCAGCAGTTCGTTATTAAATCAGAATGGAAATTGTTTGAGATTCATACAATTTTGGGAGTATCTTCAAGAATTAACGAACAATGTTGATTATAATAGTTGTGTTTAAATTAATACGTGAAATCGAAATCAGCACCCCTTATCCATTCGTGATTACTGCAATTCACTTGGCCCATTAGGGCCTTCAGGACTGGGCCTTTTAACAACCTTCCACCTTTAACCGTTCAGGACTTGGCCTGATAGAATGAATAAACACCTCTTTCCCCAATTCTCCAACAATTACAATGTAATTCCAAACACCACCAAATGCTGTAATTATGCTAAAGTATCCGCGAGAATAACGCGTTATTTTCCCAGGATCTGGCTTGGCACTACTCACTATAGCGAATGTATTAAGAATACTGAACTATTTTATATAGTAAGATCTAAAATATAAGCAACCTTGAGTCTAATTAATCCGCTTCTTGTCTTCCTGATCCTTGATTGTCATATATCAAACATTTACAATCAAATACATTTACAACTACAATTTAAATATACACATATGCGAAAATGTATATGTGAAGGCTCGATTCGAAAAGGGCATAAAATTAATTGCCTCAAGATATGCAAAATTTTCCCTTTTCTTTCTGTGGTTGGCGACATTGTAAATAGAATGAATTATATATACACACGTTTTGAACATCAATTTAATTCTATAACAATTATATTACATAATGAAGAATATGATGCCAAGCAGCATTTTTGGGTGAACAAATATCTGCGTATAGTTAAATTTTTGCTGGCATACGATAGGGAAATCAGTGACTTTATAATTGGATTTGAAATTGGAGGACGCTCTAAAATATTCCATGTTGATAGATCTGCTTTTCGCTTTTCGTCGGTATCACTGCTGTATTACCACCTTCTGAAACATTTTTGGATGATGGGTTCTCCTCCGATTCTGAATTATGGAGCCTTAAATGATCAGGATTATCAATATCATGGCGTTTAATCAAGTAAGAGTTCTCTGCGACCTGGTGGTAAATCTGAGAGATTTATCACTGGTACGTATGTAGGATTGAGATGTTGGGTGAAATGATGAGTGGTGTGAAAAGTCAATTTGTTCGCGCCACTCAATTGCAGCGATACAAATCTACGAAGAATCTTAACGGGTGAATATTTGTCGTCAGTCGCAAAGAAATGGAGTGTTTCCTTCTCTGAATATATCTGTTTTGGACTTGGGGGATGAATAGCAGAAACATTACTCTTCCTTGAATACATAGATATGATTTGCCTTAATTTCTGCTATTTCATTATACAAGGTCTGAAAAGCAAGGCACATTTAAGGGAGAGATAACAAGCTGTTCTTAATTCCAAAAGCGTACAATTACCTCCGGCAAACTGATCAATAATTTCTGTTGATTATGATAAAGGTTGTTTATGTACTGGAAGTTTGTGTGGAAGGACTTTCTCGCACTAACCATTATTTGTTGTACTCATCGGAGATATCCACAGGATCTCATGCCCAAAATGGAATAAACTACCACCATCAATGAGGACAATACCATCCGAGCGTTTGACCTGTTTGAAAAATATAACTGCCGACCTCTACCTATAGGAAGGGACAAAGTGAATTTCTGGATTGTTTTAAACTAGAAAATTTTCTGCATTTGTACAAGTAGCTGTTTACTGTTCCTTCTGATTTGGCTGAAATTACTTCATGAAGAATCCGTCTCTCGAACTATAGTGAATGGTGGTTTTACCATGCTTAAGAGCAATAGAACCTTTCATGGCTTACTATACCTTTTTATCCAGGGTTTGTAACAAGACTAAAAGTGGGCTAAGGCATTGGAAGGCCACCATGGGAAAATAAGTACACCCATACCATTACATGAATGTAAATGACTTAATATATCGGTTCAGGACCGCGCTGGACCAGTAAAATATCTTCGTCTGACCAATTTGAGCGAAAACATCGACCCTTTGGTGGTTTCCTCGATTCCAAAATATGGAGAAAATTTATAATTTTGTGTTATAGGAGGCAAACAATCCATTGAAAAGGGGCCCCACAATTTGCTAATCATTTGAAAACCCCATCTGAAATACACCAATCATCAACATCTATAATTCTACTGATATATAATCTGCCCCTGTTTTCTGTTTCTGGGGAATCCATTCAATATCTAATCTGATGCTGTTCCGCAGACAGGTGTTGAATATATCCAAAACAAAACTGTAATTTCAAGTTCATGCTAACCAACTTTGCCGATTCTAGCGGCACCTCTGCACTGTCTGTGAAACATTGACTTATGATCCTGTGGATAATTTGGTCGAACGGTTAGGGGAAGAACGTTGAGTTCTCGCCATAGAGCTTTGAACACTTTCTTCTTGGACAATTCACAGCTATTGAGCACCTGCATCGTTGCAAACGACAGCAACTGGGAACCTGTGGCAGCACTTACAGGTCACAGCAGATGATTTTATTCATTTCAGAAAGGCAAAAATATGCCGAATATTCAAAAAGCTGGGGTTGCTCCAGCTAAACTGATTTCTTTGTTGTTTACCCGTTCAATGTGAGGATATGTTTACTTTCGCTCCCGGAGATGAAGGTCTCTGATTTGGGGAAATTCCTGTCAACAATGCTCGTAAGTCGCTACCGAGAACTGGAGAGAGGAAATAATCCGCCCAACGAACGAATGTAAATCCTGACAACACATGATGTGATTACAGCTGAATTATGAATGTTCTAAATTTCTGCTCCCTGGAAATTTAATTGGAGACAACCCAATCCAGTTCATCCCAAACAAGTGGTCGGATCCCAAATGCTCTTGGTAACATTATAGATATAGCCAGTTTTGATCAAATCAGTTTGAGACTAATTCTGTGCCTGAATTGAGAGAGTAGTCAGAGTTAGAACTTGGATAACAATGAGACCTATCGTCTAGATATATAAGGCAATAAGAATACCACTAGATCTCCAATGCTTGGACAAGGTCAAAGGTCTTGGTGAAACCAGTGATGACAAAGACCAAAAGGGTAATACATTGAAACATTCTGTATACCATTGATAGACCAGGAAAAACCCCAAATATCTCTGATAGCGGGTGATGTCGTGATATGGTGATAGCCAGATTACAAGTCAAAAGGATATCAAAAGGGCACAATTCTGTGATATATAATGAAGACCAATTTTCTCTAGTCGTTCATCTTAAAATGCGTTTTCCCTGACATACTTATTGAGTTTACTCAGATCCACATCGTCCTCTGCATAAATCGGTACAATATAAAGGCCCAGATATAGGACGGATGCAATGTTCTGTTATTCCGCCCAAAGACTCAAACCGATTCAAAAGACACCTGTAATATTTGATAGCAGAAATTGATTTTATTTAGCAAAATGGAGAATAACGTTCGCCATGATAATACCATCTGTAGTTCCTAATTTCTCGCTGAAATTTAGATGTCGTTTTAATCTTCCTTCACAAATATATATCGTCTGATTCTAATTCTTTGGAAGGGTAGATTTATAAGAGCATTGTACCCAAGAAATACATCGCCGAACTTGTCTTCTGGGGACTGAAATTGATCTTTTGCTGACCCTGTGTCGTCTGATAAACTCAAGAGAATGTACAGCGACAATCAATACAATTATGAGATAGAAGGGGGTTAAACTGTTCTAAGGCTGATCACTCATTTCAGACCAGCAACGAGAGATTGACCATTACTGGTGAATGAACAAGTTTGAGACCAGTGACCTCGCATTCCGCATGAGTAGCATGTGTCAGAATTTGACAGGCCTGATAAAGGGAAAATTAAGCAGTAACAAACGCAAAGGAAAAAAAAATTCGCAGAAAGGAGAAAACCGCTATAAGAATGGGAGGGTGGTGGAAGGTATGACACCGTCATGACACTTACCGTGTAAAGCACCCAAGCGGCGAAGATGAGGCATGAATGGCATGAACTGCAACCAGGCGCGTTAATATGCTTTGGGGTTATTTAGTTTACACCATATGTAGTGTACCGTGAAGAGGAATCTCCTCAGCTTTCCATTGATACCCGTATCGATCCATTGCCGCGTCAGAGTACATTGTTGGTTGAAAAAATGGCAAACCAAATCGCATTTTTGCAAGTTTGATATCTTCAGTTCAAGGCAGTCTGAAAAGGACGCATCACTTGACCGCGGTTTGATGATTATGTGATTTTGTTGCAACCGCTATACGATCCTTTTCAAGTTTTGGGGTATTGCAACAATTAGGGAATAGAAGTTGGAAAGATGGTACAACTAACGAAAACCGAAATGTTTTCGTGATTACAAATATTTCCCAAAACCGGCATGGCGCTTAGGGAACGTTTTAGAATGATCGGCCCCCCACCAAAAAACCACAATGCGAAGATCGAGGCGGCACCAGCCTCAACCGCAACAAGGGGGAAATTTGGCAGGAGGCGTACCGGGCGATCAGAAAAGGAACATTGCAGCAGTAAGGCAGCAACTTTGGAGGCATCCTAGGGACACCAGCGCAAGGCGAATACATTGAGATTGCCCGGCGACATTCAATAACCCATATCAATCAATACGCATCCATATCGAACCGCATCCAACAACCTCGGCCAGAGAGCCTGCTGGCATGGCGCTTGCCAGATGGTTGATAGCCCGCCGAGAGAGATGCCACCTTTCTGCGGAATCCGTAATCGGCGACGAAGCTGCTTTCTCCATGAACGGCAAGGTCAATACGCATAATGTTCTTGAATATGCACCAGCAAGACAATTTCAGAATTCAATTTTGAGGCACATGAGTCGACAAAGTGGACTGTCTAATAGGACTCAGTGAAGTGGTCAGCCGATCGGACCGTTTTTCTTCAAAGCGAATGTCACCAGAATACGTATCTGCAGATGCTCAATGATAACGCGTTTTACCGCAGCTGCAGGAAAACAATTTGAGCGACAGGTTCGGGGTCTTCAGACAACCTGGTGGGCCCAAGATGGCAGCCCCAGCCAACATCGCGCCAACGCCGTCCAGACCGCCCAGGGAACCCCGGCAACGAGTCATCGCTGTCAACCATGAGGTGGAATGTCAAGGATCACGCCCTAATCCCACCATGACTATTTCCTTTGGGGACATTTGAAGAAATACAGGTGTTTGTAACCCTCCCCGTGATCTTGATGACCAGGCCGCATCTGAAATGAAGTGATGCTTTATGCAATAATCCGGTTATGGTGAGACGAGCAGTGCAGGACATGCCCGTCAGGTCACGCTTTTTGTCGCAACGGCGCGATATGCAAAGTTGCACAGTGGCTGAAAAGTACGTTGGCAGAGATTCTTCTTGAATAATGTCCAGTCATTCCCTGAAGAAAACCAGTCAGATTGCATACTGACTTTCACCAATCATCCTGCCTTGCACTGATCACCTGCACAAAATGCGATTTGAATTTGGTTACTTTCAACAATAATGTACTCGGTCATGTGGACAGCAATGGGTCAATAAAGAATTAATGGAAGTTGAGAGGTTCCCTTCTTGGTACACTAAACCAAATTGTCAACCAAAATAACTTTGGCATATTAACCCCTGAATTCGGATTACCTTTTGGATACGCACTGTATAGTGGCACCACACATGAATGATTAGGGACAACTGAGAATGTTAAGACCATAATATCAAGAGAGGTGATAAGTACCCCTGCACGGCGTTGAAACAAAAAGGGGCACAGAAGGGCGTTCTAGTGCAAGAGGTTTAAGGAGCGAACTTGGCCACACAAACAACAACACTATATTTTTTTTATTATATTGCATGTGAAAAAATGCACTTAATTGTAAAACCGCGGAATTGCAAGGTTCATAAAATTTCGGCACGTTTCACAAGTGACAACCAAAAATCTCTTTTTGTCAAATTCAGATATTCGACATTTAAATGTATTCGGCGCCACATCAAGTAAGTTTCAAGTTTAAACGCCGTACCGCAACATACCCGGTGAATCACCCAGCTGTTTGTTTTCCGGTTTCACGAAGGACGAATCGCTATTCGCCGTTTTATATATTGAATAATATGGATTTAAAACGCCGCGCGGCATTAGTTTGGTGTCCCCGAAGCGACTAACCGCACCCATTTACGTTTAGCGTTTTCACGAAGTGACAAATCGCTCAATAATAGCTGAAAACAGCCTTATCATATCCCGTTTTTGTTTTCAACAGCGACAAATATAAGTTTTGGTAAAGTAATCATTAATAAACTTTTGATAAAGATACCGACATTTCTTTGTAATTTAAAAGTTAGCTTTAAGTAGGAAGCTAAAATCTAAATAATTTAAATGCTGAAAAGTCTTGAAAATTTCATAATCAAAGAAAGTTGAACTCTGGCGTGCGATTATCCTCAACACATGGATTTGCAGCTGTGTGGGTTGTTTCATACTCGTGAAACGGTAACGAATTGCCGCGTTCTTCAACGCAGGATCTGCTAATTATATTCTGCAACTGAAAACTTAACGTTAGTGATAAACATGAAACCGTAGGTAGAACGAATTCACCTAAAACAACCCAAGCAGACACTAAAAAAAAAAAAAATTTGGGAGAACACTGTTCATAAAATTTTCACGAGGAATTTAATTGATTTAATTTTGTTGGCCGCACCCCGGACGTGTATAGCACTGCATGCCCAGCAAAATGAACCAAATTCTGACGAGGGGTTAAATGAATCGTTTATCCCCCGCCCAAAATTTGAAACCCAATCTATAACCGGGAATTGCAACCAGAGATTGTACCCGGGCCATTAATCGTGCTCAGAGGTTAAGGGGACGTGCACCAGTAAGCAGGAGGTCGGGGTTTCAACCTGCCCGACGCCTGTAGTTTTTCACAGATACCGGCACTGAGCATGGCAAACATGCAGCGGTGAAAAATTAAATCAATTGTTAATTGAACAAAATTTCTAATCTATATGAAATTTTGAAAAAATTATAATAATAAATAAAAATTTTTTGAACCTAATGTTAAAGAGCTTTTGGGAAGTCATTGAATCACATCGTATATCCATTTAATTCAGGCATTTGATTAAACTAAGTAATCTGATCAGCTTTTTTAAGCATCTCACCAACGAGACCTATATTTTAATGTATATCTTCTTAGTGGGACTGCATGTTGGAATGCTAACCGTCAGGGGAATGCAGTCTGGGCAGAAAGGGATGAAAAAAACAGGTTCATTTTCACTGCTGATCCATCGGCTCAACACCCTGCTGCAAGGCTGTGGCTGGTCCTGGGTGGGGTTCTGCGGGTGGTATCCCCAAAGAAGGGCGTAAAAAGTCAAGTCACTTTCAAAGTCAGGCTTGTATTCGCGTAAAGTCAACAAATAATTGTTTTACCAATCTTGCCTCACTATATTAAGATAACTCTAAGGATGTACTGTAAAATATACTGTGGGATTGTAAGGAAATTGTATGTTTTTAGAAAATGATGTTGAAATATAATAACTTACAGATTGGCATACTGTGGGTGCAATAAAAGGCCCAGAAAGTAATAAATGTTTAGTGATTTCAACTGCTGAATCACAAGAATACATCTAAAATAGGACCACATACCACAGCTTGAAATTGTGCTACTTTTACACCCATTTTCTTAACTTTTAGTTTAGTTAACCTATCGTTATCATATATTGGGGTTTTTTACAACAACACAACCAAACTGTGAATGTTCCTAGGCACAGTCTGATTCCCTTTCTGCCCAATGCCTTGAATAAATATATGGCAATTATAATGATAGATGTAATCTTGCGAGGCATATTAATTTCGCCCTTCATCAACGTAGTTATTAAATGGGGAAGAAACCACAGGTGACTCGGGGGAGGGGACCTGGAAACCACAAACCTCCCACAACATTGTATGCAAATTGCAGTACCTGCTGCTACATGAACTCCAGTAAGCCCTTCATCACCTGTCTAGAATGGTGAGGTTGTGGGTCTGAGTCCCACCTGAATTGCCTGTGCTTATTATTTTCCTTCAGGACTCTGGAAAGCACTGTGTATACAGTTCTTTATACTACATCGGTGAAGATACAATTAATATTAACCCGTTAACTTGAAGTATTATTTTCCAGCAGTCATAATTTATTCTGTTGTTTCTGCAAATTATGTTGTTTTACATTGGCCATGACTTTTAAATAAACATAAAAGAGTCATCTTTTTTCTCTTGAGTTTGATACCATTTAATTATTCTGGTGTGAATTGAAAAACCAACCCACCTCGTTTTCCTCTGTTTTTTTAAATGCATCTTATATTTTGTCCCAAAACATTGTTCTGAATGCTGTGCAATATATAAATTTATGACATGAATAGTACCATGGATGTGCCTTTATTGTACTTTTGCAAACTCTTTAAAATCATATGTTTTTGGAACAAATGAATCAAAGAATAAACCCCTATGGCAGTGAAATTGCGGCCCAATGTCATGAGGAAAACATAGTTATGGGGAAAATACACTTACCAAAATCAGAAAATTCCCACCAAACAATGCCAGTAACTTCTATAACGGGTGACTAGAAATATAACAACGAAGGTTCAAGTGAACATCGGCTGGAAGAATACAGTAAAATACAAAGGGGGTACACCGGACCAGCATAAGAACAAAATTGAAAAGAAATTTTCACATTATAGGATAAACAGTGCACCGCAAAATTTCACCGCATGTTAAGCCCGCATTTTTTTAAGAAAACAAAACAAAGACAGAGCTTTTAGAGTCTTTGGAAACAGGTCCTAAATTGATACTCAAAATCGATAACTTTAAAGGGAAAAATTAGCATACAGACTATGTGAACGAGGCTAGTTTATATTAACTCGTGCACTGAAAAATAATTATCGATGATACAATATATTACCATTGCTGTTTGCATTATGAGCCAGAAACAGTCAAATCATCTCAAACTAGGAACACTGCTTCTATGCCCTGTTAAGTCTGCTCTGATCGTGACGATATTGTCCCTTTCAATGTATATTCCCCTTTCGTTTCAAAATAAATATTTTACACGCGGTCCAGACATCCATTTCCATAACCGTGTGCATGTCACAAAACTCACCCTATCATTGTGTTTTGCTTTGGCACTGTTCCAGCTCTTTCTGAAACTCATTCATATAAGTGACACCTTTTGTGTCAATGTGTAACGTCACAAATTTCCGACCAATAGGGTTTTAAGGAATTGCACGGAAAGGCGGAGTCGAACGCCACGAACCAAATAGTAATGTAGAAAAGGTCGCATTCCAACGTATACTCATGCACACACACACACACACACACACATGTTACGGAATTAATGCAAACTGAGGATTGCTATAGTATTCTATCAAACGGAGGACAGTGGGGTACAATTTAAAATTTGAACAAATGATACGACATAAATCACTGTGAGGATTACCGTAATTTGTATAAATGCTTTTTCTAGTGCTTGGGATATAATAACTATTGTCCAAGCATCTTCCACATAATTAGTCAGCATAATTAGTCAAGGAACATATGTTCGACAAATCTGCTGGGCAATAAAATTGGTAGGCATTTGTCTTTTATTGGGAACCTGTTTTTCATTGTCTGTTCACAAGGCGTACAATCACTCCTCAGTTCACTAACTTTCAACTTTGATAGAGTTCAAGCTAGTAAAAGTCTTTAATGTTCCGCCACGTTCGAGCGCGAGTCACAGGACGTGCCGTAGCAGATAGCCACGTTTGTTGGGTGAAGTCATCAGACAAAAATCTCAGAATGTCCCTCCATGACGTCTCTTTCCTCTACGTCCACGACGATGCTGCCCTATTCTAGAGGAATAAATGAGGTCTGACTAGTGGATGGGACATCATTTACAAGTTCCCTATAACACAAAGTAATTTAAAAAAGACAATTTAGACATTGGGAAATCATTCACTCCTGGTGCAGCCAGCTAGAACAGACAGATGGAAATAGAAATAGATAGTATGAAAGAAGAAGATAGATGGACTAAAAAAGGATGGAAATCAGATAAAGAAGAACCACAACTTATCGTTATCAATGGAATCACCACCGAGTCACAGTAGTCAGAAGAATCACTGGCTGCCATCAGGGTAGTCCTCGCAACAACAATAAAGAACAACAAGAAATGATTAAAGTATTTCGTTCGCCGGTAAGAACGCTGGCCACGTGGAGGGGCGAGAGGGATGTCACCAGCAAATTAGGAAAAAGAAAAGGAGTGTGCCACACAGAGGAGATACTATTTTCACAGTGGCTGTACGTACCCAGTGACATGTAACTCTTGCAGTGATTTGCCATGTGGGACCCCAAATTCCTCCTCCAAGCTGAGGAAAAGTCGACAGCTGAGTAACCCTCTGGACGGTATCTGGCATCTGGTAGTATTCACGATGGACTCGCAAATCGTGACCCATGACGTCTGCCAGGGTTTCAGCTGATGGTCCTTCAAGGCAAAGAATTTGCGACGCAGTCATGCTGCCTGAAGTTTGGTGGGTGAGCGGATGCTGTCGTACTAGTCGAGTCACTGCATCTTTTGATCGCCTGAACAGTTACCTCTAACATACCCTCATACCTCCATAACAAGACGCAAATGGCAATTGGTCCTGTGCACCCAGCTTGAATTCTCTTTGCAACCAGAACATTCAACCACGTCATGGCCTCGTTGTTGAGAAGGACCGGCACAACCTGCCCCCTCAACCATTATTTCAAGATGACTTCAACATTTGCAGAGGTGCCTTTCGAGATCAGTGCAGAGCGTCGCAGGTCCCACGGCAAACAGCTGTACTGTGCTTGTTGAACCACCATCTTTCATCTTGGAAAACATCAATTGCCTTCTGTGATTGGACATAATGAGGCGCCAGTGCATGCCCTCTTAATATCTTTCAGGGTGCGCTGACCTGTTTCCCGGGCAGCTTGAAGGAGTTTGCACTATTTCTACCAACAGTGCCATGGGAGAAACGATGACATTTTAACCACATCAGCATCAGTGGGGAGAAACGTGGGTTGACATAAGCTTTCCTTGGTACAGTGTTCTGTGCGCATGGGTGGACACACATATGTTCTCTCTTTCGTTTCGCCTGCCACAATTGCAGGAACTGGGTCGGATGTTTGGTGCTTTGTGCCTCTACCGGACTCCAGAGCATTTCTTTGAGGTCGACTGCACATTTCTTGATGGAATGCAATCTTCAGTGCATGAGTATGGAACACAGCAATTTAGTTGACTTCACTGAAGCCTGCGAGACATCCTAACAGCCTGAATATATCATTGAGGTGGGGGGGATGGATGAATACATCATGATGCACGTAGGTTGCGTTTTTTTTCGCAGTTGGCTGACGACGAGCACCAATCGCGGTATTTGTTTCCTGACAGGCCAGTCAGATACCCGCCGTAGCTGCGCCCAGAATGAATACGTTTGGTCACTTCTGATAACTGCGAATCGGTTCGGACTATGAGAGATATATCATCCCTCTTCATGGGACTTAAAACTTTGTTCAACTTGAAAGATATACCTGGGCTGGCAGAGAGGGTTTCAGCAATCACCCAGAGCCACTGTCCACGCCTACAAGCCCTACATATTTCCATCTGTCTGCTGTGCATTGAGCACAGGCCAATTGGGAAACTGCGTTCTAAAGATCACTGCGTACATAACTCAAAACATGGTATATGCCCGGTCCATAGTCATGGGGATCGGCCTTAAGATTGGGCCTATTATGCCAATAATGATACCCCCACCCCTCGAAGTACTTTGCAACAGCCTGTGATTACCAACATTACGTATTTTCAACAGAAGATTGTTACGGGCACTGGTGACGACCCCGCGTTCCATGTTGCTAAAGATACTTATATAGTATACGCATTGACTCACTGGGAAAAATAATATAAACTGCCAAACCTGAATTAGTCGTTGTGACAATTTAGAAATTCTGTTTTATTCAAAACCACAATATATTTTTGAAAATAGATTTCAAAAAAATCATAATGATGTGCAAGTTTTCAAACGGTAAATTTAATTGGCTTACATTAATATTTTTATAATTTGCTAGGTGGGGTAACATAGCTTGGTTTAACTAATATACCCAGCTGTTTAACAACTGCATTTTAAATTTAAGATAAGTAAAATACAAAACACGTTTGTCAGTTCGTAAAGACATCTTTTTCATGATGCACGCGCTGAAGGATTTTAATACGAACTGACAAACGTTTTCAATAGATATTTTCATCCAATAAAAATTTCTGTATGAACTACAACACAAGGCTTTTTTAAGCAAACTCTGTGCAACCCATGCCAATTATGACCAGGAATTTGAGTGTAAATATTAAAATATACCGTACCAAACAAACTTCCATATTGTTAAAGTGATTTTCTCAAAGGAAATCTAGTTTTCACAAGTGCCTTGTCGCTGGGTTCAAAAACGACGACGAGGAATAGGCATAAAGTCACAGTCTTTCATTAGTCATTTATGTGGTGGTCAATAGAGAATTACAATGTCCTCTATGGAAGAGGGGGAGATGGGAGATGGGGGGAAAAGAGGGGAGAAGGGGGGCAGGAAAGATGGGATGGCAAAAGAACGGGGAAGAAAATGGAGAGTGGGGGAAAACGGGAAGAACGGGGGCCCAAGAATGGGGGGAGATAAGGGATTGAGGAAGAACGATGGGGGAGAAAATAGGCGAAGAATCTAGAGGCAGAAAACGGAGTGTGTGGGAAGAACGGTGGTGGGAAGAACGGGGGGGGAAATAGGGGAGGAAGAACGGGGGAAAGAACGGGAGGAAGAACGGTGGTGTGGGAAGAACGGGGGAGAAGACTGGGGGGAGAAGAAATTGTTGGGGAGAACAGGAGAGGTAGAACGGGAGAAATAGGGGAAGAACGGGGTGGGGGTGAAGGACGGGGAAAGAACGGGGAGAACGGGGGTGGGGGGGAAGTTACTAGAGGTGAAGAACAGAGGGAGAAGAAAAGAAAAGAACGGGGAAGAACAGGGTGTGAAGAACGGGCAAGAATGGGGAGAAAGAATGGGAGGAGGGGAGAAGAAATCAAAAGAAACTGTAAAGAAGGGGGTAAATGGGGGGGTAACGAGGTAGGCGAAAAGGGAATAACGGGGAAAAAGGAGGAAGATGATGACATGGGGAAAGGGGGGTTACAAATCCGCAGTCCTGCGTTTGCTGGTTTTAGTTTATTAATTATCAGCAGTTTTCGCCTCCGTGGCATTGGCGGATGTATCCTGATTAATGCGCTTGCGCAATGCACTTTGACCGTAAAATTATTAGTATTACATTTAGGTACAACCATGTAAACACCGAGGTGGTATTGGGTTGAAAGAGCCGTTGGTGGTCGTCGTTTCGAACAGTGTACTCGCTCGAAATGTCGAGACCACCAACGGCTCTTTTCAAAGCCAACACTCCTCCCAGATTACTAAGTACATGGGTTGTACCTGCAAGTTTACAAGTATAGTTTTACTATCAGCCACACCATGGGCCTTCAACCATCACCATCACTTTGTAGTAATAGGACCACTGAAAGTTGTCGACAGTTCTACACTTTGTTTGGTATAATTTATTGTTCAGTTAACCAAAATATAATGATACTGGCAAAGAGTTATAATAAGTCAGCTATGTGCATTTCAATTAAACCCAGGAGGCTGTGATTTGAAGTATTATATTAAAATTTTTAATGTCATTATATTAAATGATTACACTACAGGCAGCCTACGACAAACGTTGTACTGAACTTAGCCTAAATAAAAATGCATCTGAGGGCATACTTTTTAAACTTTCCAGTAATTTTCATAGACACAATTTAGTACTTAAACTCGTTAGTAAACTTGCATACCTGCATCTCGCGAGCGGCTGAAAATACCGTCTTCTCTCTAGAAGACCAGCAGGCACGCACCGGGAAAAGTGACGCAACCATTCCTTGGAGCATACAAACACAGCAACAAGCATTTCGTAACCGCTACATGACAATAAATAGCAAAACACGTCTCCACACATGTCCAAAGTATTGTAATCCAGGAGAGGGCGCTGGCACATTTCCAGGCGATTCGGTAAAGTCCCGACGAATGTAAGCGCGCCACCCCGTCTGCTCTTTTGGAAAAACCGAGGACGGCTTTCAAAAGTGAGATATTTCACTGGCGTCAAATATGCTCAGAGTTTCCAATTTTAACGTTATTCAAATAGAGGACGTCCTCGTTTTGAACCGCGTGCTCGGTCATATAAGGAATTTACACATGAAGACAGCACTTGACGTAATTTACACGTGCACACACGCATACACGCAGTCACCGTACGATTCAATGGAAGGAGTATTAAATGATGCAGTCAGAAGCAGGATGTCCCCTTTTAAAAGGCCTGACACAATGACTTCCAATGTATGCCTCCATCTAATCAAAACGTAACTATTATAAATTATCCTAAAACATTAACTACCACATCTCATACTAAATACAATCAGAAAAGTGTACTTTGTCCGGGCCGTGTATTTTTCCCAATTTTATATCTTATTAATAGTGTAAAAATAGTGTATGGGTTAGGAAGTTTTAGTTTATTCTCCCAAAAACATTAACTACCATTTCTGGAACACGCAGGTAACTGTTGCTGTTTTTTTTAAATTTTAAATTCTAAAATAATTGCCATTCAGTATATGGGAAATAATGACAAACACACATGGTGGAACTTGATGGTCATTTGTGTTTGTTATTATTAAGGTTCACCATTCATTGAAGAAACGTTTATTTCAATGTTGCCTCGTGTTACATTCAATGTATAATACATTACACTATGACAATTTAAAATAACAAAAAATATCAGCAAGTTAAGGTAATTATAACACTGATTTCTAATTGATATTGTGCTTTCTCTTTATAATTTACTTATTTTTAGACGCGTGGCAGATGGAAGACGCTCCATCGCATCTCGAAATTCTGCAACAGGCAAAGAGCTTTTATGCTGACATCAATGTCAGGCGAATGGCTACAAGTGCTGAAGAGGTTCTTCTTAAAACGGTGCAAAAACATTTTCTGATGGTAGTTAAAACACTTCTGTCGAGGGTAGGGGAAAATACCGTAACATCATGATTTGGGCCAGCTTGTGGCAAATGTACATTCCTTTGAATCCACCTAACAGAGATTTAGGTCCTTTACTAACCCGGCAAAATAAATAACTTTGCGTGGGTTGTTGGTGCAGTAGAGAAGGCCGAAGTTATCCACGACTTTCGCTGAATTCGCAAATATTACCTTGAAAGACATGTTATTGCTATTGAACAAGGGCTGTCGCACCTCCCAGCCCCCAAACCCCTTACTGCACAAGATTTAATTCTAGACCACGACACCCCAGTTTTTGCACCAAAGCATCAATTAATTCTTGTTCAGCGTGGGATTATTCACCAGAGGAGATTGAAATGATGTTTTGGCTGCCAGCTTTTCCCATTCTACTACCAGATTCCTGAAGACAAACAGTCAAAGGGACCGCCTTGTACACATTGCTGGCTGTCCAATCTTAACTGAGCAGAGAATATATTCTAAATAACTGTAACGTATATAGTTATTGTATAGATATTACCAGACGGTGACCAGTTCATTCATAATGATGATACCCATCCAGATTTTAGTTTTGAGTAATCAAACTCCAGTTTGAAAACTGATGCAAAAAGGAGTTGTTCCTCTGGCCAAATCACGGTAGAATCAGTTTGTGTAGAATAATGTATTTTGACCCATACATTTGACCCCTTTGACCAATTGAACAACAAAATGGCGACCACCAATGATGTAATTTTACACAATTTCAATGTTTTTTTTATCATCGGTAGAGGGAAAACTATTGAGCCATTGGGAATTCGGATGGATTCTGTCTCTATGCTAAATTTATTCAGAATAACTTGTTTTTGAAACAGGTATAATGCTATGGGTATTCACGAAAACCAACACAACTAAAAAACCCCCACTTAGGAATAATACTACCTGACATGGTTTTTCATTGAAAATTATAATCTTAGAAATGATTAATGTTTTGAGTTGAGACTTTGGTGTTTGTCGACCCTGACCTCGTTTTGCCAGGGGAAAACAGTACCTCCAAAGTTAGTTCTAAGTTTGCGGCTCAGTGCTGTTAGTTTCCTGTTTAAACTGTCAGCGTCTTTTAAGTTGCAAACATTTTTCGGAATGTCCCCTGTCTTTTTAGGTATTGTTAATAGCGTACATTATGGGGAAGATGAAATTTAATTATATACATTTGCGCTAAATCTCTACTTTTGACTGTGTGGAAGTTATTTCTTTTCAGAGAAGTATTGAATTCTCCCATGTCTCGCTTGAGTGAACCTAGGGTAAAGAATTATTTTTCCCTTGGAGGTGGACTGCACCTGCACCCCATCTCAACAAGGTTGGAGTCATTGCATGCAGTCCCACTTTGTACGTACAGGACCATGGAGGTAGGAATAGACAGCCTAACGTACATTTTAAACCCTGCAACAATGAGCTGAAGTGCGGGGGCCGGTACACGACCACCACCCACCCTCTCTTGCATTATTTGGCTGAGCAAAAAACTGGTTAGTGAAAACGAAGTTTAAAAAAAAAAACTGATATTCGACACAATCACCCACCCATGCAGTACTATTACGTGCAGTCACCGTAATGATTCAATGCAATGAGCTGTAAGTGATGCAGTCGTTTAGATGTCCCTTTTAAAAAGGGCCTGACACACGACTCTCCCAATGTATGCCCTCTATTCCCAAATCAGTAACTAATATGTACCTCCTAAAACAATTAACTCACTCCTCATCCTATATACAATTGTGAAAAGTGTATTTTGTCCCGGCCGTATCGCAATGTAAGTATCTTATTTAAATTCAGTAAAATATAGTGGTGTAACATATAAAGTTTGTGAATGAGGCGGCAATCATATACTGTTCAACCCGAATTCACAAGTAAAAGTGACACACCCGATACCTTCGAATCGAATGAGTTGACAAAAAGACAGCAACTGAATTACAAAAGACAAAAGCATGCGTGTTTACCTCCCCGTCAGGTAACTGTTACTATTGTTTTATTTGACGATCGACCACTAAAGCAATAAGTAAAGACAGAATTCATGTTCGCCTCTGCAGTAAGGGTCAACGGCTTTTTCAGCAACGCGAAAACTTAACGCCATAAACCCCACTTTTAAAAATTAGATATCTCCAATTGCATATGTATACTTTAAATTTGGCAAACCCTTTATCGGGCGCACCGATGCATTTAGAAGAAAAAGAAATGAAATGTCGACCGTCGACGGTCGACCGTATGGCGTGAAACATGATGCCAGCTGGGTGCCGGAATGTTTAGCAATCTTCTTAACCCAAATTCCCGCCAATTGAAATGGCAGAAGCTGGCTGCAGCAGGTGAGAGAAAGAAGTGTAATTGGTAGTGATAAACAAAGAAAAACAGAAACAAAATAATGGTGCATCTTTAGTAGTGGGTGTTATTCAGGGGAAAGTTGAAATTGCGTATATAAAAGTCACTGTTGGGTACGCGGCGAAGTCCATTTGCAGGAGTGAACGATCATGGACGCGTATTTTACAGCGGCTGGGGCGCCGGGTCCGACAAGTGTACTTGATAACTTATAGTAGGGCTAATGGCAAGTGTTTGAGATCGCGCGCCTTTGCCGACATAGTCTGGATGCGTTCGCAACTTTAGATCATCCTGTGACGGTGAGCGTGCTGGTGCTGTTGTAAGGAGAGGCAATTGAATGGTGGAGTTCCATTAAACGGCCATATAAACTGAAGTCGTCAGGCGCTGGATGGGCAAGAAATTTAGCCAGCTACTTGCTAATGGTGTGCAAACGTAAACTTTTCAACCAATCACGATAACTATTTCACTGCATGGTAGTACGTCACGAAAGAAGACGAATATGCTATTAAGTGTCTGAGGGCCACTCTATTAAATGCGTACCCTCCGGTGTACAGTTAGTGCTTTCCAAGTATACGCTTTCAAGCAGCCTCGTAGAACACCCCGCCAAGAGAAAGAAAGGTCCCGCCTGTCGGTCTTTGAGGTCGGCGAACCAGTTGTTTCAAAGCGATTCAAGACGCGTTTGAGCATGGCGTTCGCCAAGAACCAAAACATTCGGTCAAACGGATTTAGCATAATTTATAATGAACAGATGCGAGAGAGTCGTCAACCAAGTCATAAAGCGAGATAGCAGCTGAGCTGGGGATATATAGACCCCAAGGTTAAGGAAGAATCCAAATGCACGTCTGAAACACCTGAAGGTAAATGTTTTCTTTTTAAACATTTCAAAAGAAGAAATTACAACATTTATGAATTTTTAAAGCCATAAAAACAGACATTTAGAAACAGAAATTGAAAATACAATAAAAAATATATACACAAAATGAGAATATTTCCCAACTACATACATCCAGGGGCGGATCCAGGATTTTTTTACAGGGGGGGGTGGCCCGTCAGATTTTCTTTTCACAAAATAAAATCAAGGGGAATAGCTTAGCCAGTCTCGCATTCATAACGCTCACCATAGGCCTATACAGAAATCCCTGCAGAATGTCATCTTTGTTATTATTACTACCCCAATTGTTATTAAAAATTGTGGTTAGGGGGGGTTCCCCTCTGCACCCGCGCCTGACATTTTTGTGCAGTTTTAGCATCACAAAATAAAACAAATTTGCTCTTTATTTAACCTGCATATAGCAGCTGGTCAAGCACCCAAAACCCATGGAGGATGAACGCAGTGTAACTCAACAAAGTGAGGAGGCTGAGTGTAAACCCGATCACTAGCCATGATGCAGAGTCAATTTCGCATGGGAGCACTTACGAAGACTTCCGGGAAAGGTATACAAAATTTAACGAAGGAAAAACCCCTTTCATTTTTAGCAAAATAACACATTTTTAATTTGGGAAATTAAAAACAAAATAATAATAATACATTATTAACTGGAAATATGTTGTTGTTCATGCTGTTACACGGTACCTAGGGACTATCTCTGCCATCAGAGCGCCATGAGAACCCAGCAAAGACACTCCTAAAGGATAACATCATCGGAAAAATGGTTCCTCTGTTCAAATCCAGAAATGCTAATGGCTCCCACGGTTTTGAGACAAAGGAGGTTCCCTGTGTTACGTGAAGGATGTTTCCACCATGGTCCTTGACTATCTTGACAGGCATGACAGGTAATTTGTGTTCTTTATGATCTCTTCTTTTCCTGAAATAAGGGAACACAAAAGAAGAAATGTTAGAACATTACACATGATTAAGGAACTTACTTTTTAGTATTCAAGGAAACTATAGAACATTTGTTGGGAAAGTTTCCATTGTTGTACATTTTAAAGAAACACTTGATAAAAATATCACTTTTTAATTGTCAAAGCATTGATTATGAAGGTGAAAATGTATTTTCAGAAATGGAACCTGAAAGGCACGAGTTCATTCCTGGGTGAAATATGGATCAAGATTGGGGTGGGGGACTTGGTGGTACATCGTTTAAGATGTGCTACCAAATTGTCAACACACACCATCCCAACTCAACAAGGAACACTATTGTGTTTGCCTGTTTTGAGGCACATGACTCGACAGCAAATCTACAGCGAGTTGTGCCCCATCATGGAGCAAGGCCAACAGCCAAAATGAAGTGGAGGTAAACAGCTCAACAGTTTTTTTACAATGATCAAACATGTTTGTTTGTTTATTTTCCAGTCATGATACAAATGTTTGTGACACCAAACATATTCTCAATACATGGTATTAATAAATACCTTGGACAGTTTATAGACTCTGGTTGGTCAAAACCGATCACGTGGGGGGGTATTAACATGTGATATAAAGACTGGCTCTGGGAACTAGCGAATAAATGGCCCCCGAAACAGCATACAAATTTTTACCGTTTTAACATTTTTCAGGGAAAAAGGTATTTATTAATGGGAATAAAGTGTAAAAGACTTGTTTGGGGGCTGGCTGTTAATGGACCGAGGAACTGGTTGTTGTTAATGGACCCTCCGGCTCGGTCCATTAACAGGCAAGCCACCAACCGGTTTACCACGCAGTGAAGACCGGTCCCCACAAGTTATTCCCCAATTAAGAACCACCAGGAAAGCATTTTAGATTTACCTTTTATGCTGAAGGGCGCAATGAAAGGGCCTGGATGTGGTTCGACCGAATTTTGTGAATGCCGGACATTGGAGTTGAACATGCACACTGCAAATATCCTGTTGAATAAATATACATGATTAGCAAAATTTAATCTTGAGCCAACACATTTGTTTATTCCCATTTTTGCACACTAGGGAAAGTCACAAAGCTCTTCACCTTTATGATTAGAGCTGCTCACCAAGCTTTATGGAACTGCAGCCGTAATGGTGAGCAATTTCTAATAACATAATTTGTATAACATCACAATGGATCGGTAGCACTTTTTTTCTGCAGAGTGTAAATGCACCCGCCTAAAGCCCAATCATTTTTTTTAAGACGCCAAAAAAAATGCAAATTCACTTAAAATCTTTCCCTGTATTCAGCCCGTCATATTGCCTACCGTACTGTATCAAAGGAGCAATAAGTGCCACTAACAGAGAACAAACTTCCCATCAAGAACGCTGAGTCCATCGAAGCTGACTTTGAAACATACCTTGCAGACGGCCCAGAAAAACAAGGGCAAAGACATTCCAACAGCGTCAATCCATGCCTGTTTTGATGGTCCCAAAATCATGTAAACCCCGTCATAAGTGATACACCTACAAAAAAAAAATATGGCATTCATTTTTAAAAAAACCATTTAAAAATCTGAACAATAAATAAATTACCCCACGCTGGGTAATATAAGCTTATACAAAAGTCATGGAGGCAGATTTATCAATTGTTCAATATCTGATGCAAAATCATTGGTTGCCGTATTTGATTACTATACCTCATGCATTTATTTGATCTATTTTACCAACGGTTCTGTTCGCAGGGACAAATGCATCAGTGGGAAGATCAAAAGACAGTAGTTCAAAGATAGTACATTTTTTATTCAAAGATAAATATGGAAAGTACAACCAACATACAGTGTACGATATGTTGGCTCATGACTTGAGGCATACGGTAGAAAGAAAATACCAAAACCCCCAAGAAAAAAATAAATAATATTTAATTATTCAAATTTAAAAAAATTATAAAATAGGCCGTTTTAAA